>JAWPHD010016483.1:0-49573 GCA_037043455.1 Cyrtodaria siliqua
CTTGATACAGGTTTGCTGCAATAATCATAACAAGTATCATAGTAACAACCATTACAACACGCCAGATAATAATGTACATATTCTATACGTAATACCTTTATAAATAATAACCATTTGGACACTCAGATCGCAGAAAGAGCAACGTTATCTCTATTTTTTCTATTTACCCGTAAACGAATTACGTCCCTTGGACATAAAATGTCATCGAGTATCATTTTGCGTGCCATAGACTGCCAGTGGCATTTCTGACGTGGTCATCTCTGTTGAAAGTACGTATACAAATGAAAAACTTACGGTGAAACTCATTGTTGCCGTGTCATGGCTTGTACATGCAACTTCTGGGCTCACTTGGTAAGAGATTAACGTTGTGTCTTGATACAGGTTTGCTGCAATAATCATAACAAGTATCATAGTAACAACCATTACAACACGCCAGATAATAATGTACATATTCTATACGTAATACCTTTATAAATAATAACCATTTGGACACTCAGATCTCAGAAAGAGCAACGTTATCTCTATTTTTTCTATTTACCAGTAAACGAATTACGTCCCTTGGACATAAAATGTCAACGAGTATCATTTTGCGTGCCATAGAGTGCCAGTGGCATTTCTGACGTGGTCATCTCTGTTGAAAGTACGTATACAAATGAAAAAACTTACGGTGAAACTCATTGTTGCCGTGTCATGCTTGTACATGCAACTTCTGGGCTCACTTGGTAAGAGATTAACGTTGTGTCTTGATACAGGTTTGCTGCAATAATCATAACAAGTATCATAGTAACAACCATTACAACACGCCAGATAATAATGTACATATTCTATACGTAATACCTTTATAAATAATAACCATTTGGACACTCAGATCGCAGAAAGAGCAACGTTATCTCTATTTTTTTCTATTTACCGTAAACGAATTACGACCCTTGGACATAAAATGTCAACGAGTATCATTTTGCGTGCCATAGAGTGCCAGTGGCATTTCTGACGTTGTCATCTCTGTTGAAAGTACGTATACAAATGAAAAACTTACGGTGAAATTCATTGTTGCCGTGTCATGGCTTGAACATGCAACTTCTGGGCTCACTTGGTAAGAGATTAACGTTGTGTCTTGATACAGGTTTGCTGCAATAATCATAACAAGTATCATAGTAACAACCATTACAACACGCCATATAATAATGTACATATTCTATACGTAATACCTTTATAAATAATAATCATTTGGACACTCAGATCGCAGAAAGAGCAACGTTATCTCTATTTTTTCTATTTACCCGTAAACGAATTACGTCCCTTGGACATAAAATGTCAACGAGTATCATTTTGCGTGCCATAGAGTGCCAGTGGTATTTCTGACGTGGTCATCTCTGTTGAAAGTACGTATACAAATGAAAAACTTACGGTGAAACTCATTGTTGCCGTGTCATGGCTTGTACATGCAACTTCTGGGCTCACTTGGTAAGAGATTAACGTTGTGTCTTGATACAGGTTTGCTGCAATAAACATAACAAGTATCATAGTAACAACCATTACAACATGCCAGATAATAATGTACATACTCTATACGTAATACCTTTATAAATAATAACCATTTGGACACTCAGATCGCAGAAAGAGCAACGTTATCTCTATTTTTTCTATTTACTCGTAAACGAATTACGTCCCTTGGACATAAAATGTCAACGAGTATCATTTTGCGTGCCATAAGAGTGCCAGTGGCATTTCTGACGTGGTCATCTCTGTTGAAAGTACGTATACAAATGAAAAAACTTACGGTGAAACTCATTGTTGCCGTGTCATGGCTTGTACATGCAACTTCTGGGCTCACTTGGTAAGAGATTAACGTTGTGTCTTGATACAGGTTTGCTGCAAAAATCATAACAAGTATCATAGTAACAACCATTACACACGCCAGATAATAATGTACATATTCTTACGTAATACCTTTATAAATAATAACCATTTGGACACTCAGATTGCAGAAAGAGCAACGTTATCTCTATATTTTCTATTTACCCGTAAACGAATTACGTCCCTTGGACATAAAATGTCAACGAGTATCATTTTGCGTGCCATAGAGTGCCAGTGGCATTTCTGACGTGGTCATCTCTGTTGAAAGTACGTATACAAATGAAAAACTTACGGTGAAACTCATTGTTGCCGTGTCATGGCTTGTACATGCAACTTCTGGGCTCACTTGGTAAGAGATTAACGTAGTGTCTTGATACAGATTTGCTGCAATACTCATAACAAGTATCATAGTAACAACCATTACAACACGCCAGATAATAATGTACATATTCTATACGTAATACCTTTATAAATAATAACCATTTGGACACTCAGATCGCAGAAAGAGCAACGTTATCTCTATTTTTTCTATTTACCCGTAAACGAATTACGTCCCTTGGACATAAAATGTCATCGAGTATCATTTTGCGTGCCATAGACTGCCAGTGGCATTTCTGACGTGGTCATCTCTGTTGAAAGTACGTATACAAATGAAAAACTTACGGTGAAACTCATTGTTGCCGTGTCATGGCTTGTACATGCAACTTCTGGGCTCACTTGGTAAGAGATTAACGTTGTGTCTTGATACAGGTTTGCTGCAATAATCATAACAAGTATCTATAGTAACAACCATTACAACATGCCAGATAATAATGTACATATTCTATACGTAATACCTTTATAAATAATAACCATTTGGACACTCAGATCGCAGAAAGAGCAACGTTATCTCTATTTTTTCTATTTACTCGTAAACGAATTACGTCCCTTGGACATAAAATGTCAACGAGTATCATTTTGCGTGCCATAGAGTGCCAGTGGCATTTCTTACGTGGTCATCTCTGTTGAAAGTACGTATACAAATGAAAATCTTACGGTGAAACTCATTATTGTTGCCGTGTCATGCTTGTACATGCAACTTCTGGGCTCACTTGGTAAGAGATTAACGTTGTGTCTTGATACAGGTTTGCTGCAAAAATCATAACAAGTATCATAGTAACAACCATTACAACACGCCAGATAATAATGTACATATTCTTTACGTAATACCTTTATCAATAATAACCATTTGGACACTCAGATTGCAGAAAGAGCAACGTTATCTCTATATTTTCTATTTACCCGTAAACGAATTACGTCCCTTGGACATAAAATGTCAACGAGTATCATTTTGCGTGCCATAGAGTGCCAGTGGCATTTCTGACGTGGTCATCTCTGTTGAAAGTACGTATACAAATGAAAACCTTACGGTGAAACTCATTGTTGCCGTGTCATGGCTTGTACATGCAACTTCTGGGCTCACTTGGTAAGAGATTAACGTAGTGTCTTGATACAGGTTTGCTGCAATAATCATAACAAGTATCATAGTAACAACCATTACAACACGCCATATAATAATGTACATATTCTATACGTAATACCTTTATAAATAATAACCATTTGGACACTCAGATCGCAGAAAGAGCAACGTTATCTCTATTTTTTCTATTTACCCGTAAACGAATTACGTCCCTTGGACATAAAATGTCATCGAGTATCATTTTGCGTGCCATAGACTGCCAGTGGCATTTCCGACGTGGTCATCTCTGTTGAAAGTACGTATACAAATGAAAAACTTACGGTGAAACTCATTGTTGTCGTGTCATGGCTTGTACATGCAACTTCTGGGCTCAATTGGTAAGAGATTAACGTTGTGTCTTGATACAGGTTTGCTGCAATAATCATAACAAGTATCATAGTAACAACCATTACAACACGCCAGATAATAATGTACATATTCTATACGTAATACCTTTATAAATAATAACCATTTGGACACTCAGATCTCAGAAAGAGCAACGTTATCTCTATTTTTTCTATTTACCCGTAAACGAATTACGTCCCTTGGACATAAAATGTCAACGAGTATCATTTTGCGTGCCATAGAGTGCCAGTGGCATTTCTGACGTGGTCATCTCTGTTGAAAGTACGTATACAAATGAAAAACTTACGGTGAAACTCATTGTTGCCGTGTCATGGCTTGTACATGCAACTTCTGGGCTCACTTGGTAAGAGATTAACGTTGTGTCTTGATACAGGTTTGCTGCAATAATCATAACAAGTATCATAGTAACAACCATTACAACACGCCAGATAATAATGTACATATTCTATACGTAATACCTTTATAAATAATAACCATTTGGACACTCAGATCGCAGAAAGAGCAACGTTATCTCCATTTTTTCTATTTACCCGTAAACGAATTACGACCCTTGGACATAAAATGTCAACGAGTATCATTGTGCGTGCCATAGAGTGCCAGTGGCATTTCTGACGTGGTCATCTCTGTTGAAAGTACGTATACAAATGAAAAAATTACGGTGAAACTCATTGTTGCCGTGTCATGGCTTGTACATGCAACTTCTGGGCTCACTTGGTAAGAGATTAACATTGTGTCTTGATACAGGTTTGCTGCAATACTCATAACAAGTATCATAGTAACAGCCATTACAACACGCCATATAATAATGTACATATTCTATACGTAATACCTTTATAAATAATAACCATTTGGACACTCAGATCGCAGAAAGAGCAACGTTATCTCTATTTTTTCTATTTACCAGTAAACGAATTACGTCCCTTGGACATAAAATGTCAACGAGTATCATTTTGCGTGCCATAGAGTGCCAGTGGCATTTCTGACGTGGTCATCTCTGTTGAAAGTACGTATACAAATAAAAACCTTACGGTGAAACTCATTGTTGCCGTGTCATGGCTTGTACATGCAACTTCTGGGCTCACTTGGTAAGAGATTAACGTTGTGTCTTGATACAGGTTTGCTGCAATAATCATAACAAGTATCATAGTAACAACCATTACAACACGCCAGATAATAATGTACATATTCTATACGTAATACCTTTATAAATAATAACCATTTGGACACTCAGATCGCAGAAAGAGCAACGTTATCTCTATTTTTTCTATTTACCCGTAAACGAATTACGTCCCTTGGACATAAAATGTCAACGAGTATCATTTTGCGTGCCATAGACTGCCAGTGGCATTTCTGACGTGGTCATCTCTGTTGAAAGTACGTATACAAATGAAAACCTTACGGTGAAACTCATTGTTGCCGTGTCATGGCTTGTACATGCAACTTCTTGGCTCACTTGGTAAGAGATTAACGTTGTTTCTTGATACAGGTTTGCTGCTATAATCATAACAAGTATCATAGTAACAACCATTACAACACGCCAGATAATAATGTACATATTCTATACGTAATACCTTTATAAATAATAACCATTTGAACACTCAGATCGCAGAAAGAGCAACGTTATCTCTATTTTTTCTATTTACCCGTAAACGAATTACGTCCCTTGGACATAAAATGTCAACGAGTATCATTTTGCGTGCCATAGAGTGCCAGTGGCATTTCTGACGTGGTCATCTCTGTTGAAAGTACGTATACAAATGAAAAACTTACGGTGAAACTCATTGTTGCCGTGTCATGGCTTGTACATGCAACTTCTGGGCTCACTTGGTAAGAGATTAACGTTGTGTCTTGATACAGGTTTGCTGCAATAATCATAACAAGTATCATAGTAACAACCATTACAACACGCCAGATAATAATGTATATATTCTATACGTAATACCTTTATAAATAATAACCATGTGGACACTCAGATCGCAGAAAGAGCAACGTTATCTCTATTTTTTCTATTTACCCGTAAACGAATTACGTCCCTTGGACATAAAATGTCAACGAGTATCATTGTGCGTGCCATAGAGTGCCAGTGGCATTTCTGACGTGGTCATCTCTGTTGAAAGTACGTATACAAATGAAAAACTTACGGTGAAACTCATTGTTGCCGTGTCATGGCTTGTACATGCAACTTCTGGGCTCACTTGGTAAGAGATTAACGTTGTGTCTTGATACAGGTTTGCTGCAATAATCATAACAAGTATCATAGTAACAACCATTACAACACGCCAGATAATAATGTACATATTCTATACGTAATACCTTTATAAATAATAACCATTTGGACACTCAGATCGCAGAAAAGAGCAACGTTATCTCTATTTTTTCTATTTACCCGTAAACGAATTACGTCCCTTGGACATAAAATGTCAACGAGTATCATTTTGCGTGCCATAGAGTGCCAGTGGCATTTCTGACGTGGTCATCTCTGTTGAAAGTACGTATACAAATGAAAAACTTACGGTGAAACTCATTGTTGCCGTGTCATGGCTTGTACATGCAACTTCTAGGCTCACTTGGTAAGAGATTAACGTTGTGTCTTGATACAGGTTTGCTGCAATAATCATAACAAGTAGCATAGTAACAACCATTACAACACGCCAGATAATAATGTACATATTCTATACGTAATACCTTTATAAATAATAACCATTTGGACACTCAGATCGCAGAAAGAGCAGTGTTATCTCTATTTTTTCTATTTACCCGTAATCGAATTACGTCCCTTGGACATAAAATGTCAACGAGTATCATTTTGCGTGCCATAGACTGTCAGTGGCATTTCTGACGTGGTCATCTCTGTTGAAAGTACGTATAAAAATGAAAAACTTACGGTGAAACTCATTGTTGCCGTGTCATGGCTTGTACATGCAACTTCTGGGCTCACTTGGTAAGAGATTAACGTTGTGTCTTGATACAGGTTTGCTGCAATAATCATAACAAGTATCATAGTAACAACCATTACAACACGCCAGATAATAATGTACATATTCTATACGTAATACATGATAAATAATAACCATTTGGACACTCAGATTGCAGAAAGAGCAACGTTATCTCTATTTTTTCTATTTACCCGTAAACGAATTACGTCCCTTGGACATACAATGTCAACGAGTATCATTTTGCGTGCCATAGAGTGCCAGTGGCATTTCTTACGTGGTCATCTCTGTTGAAAGTACGTATACAAATGAAAAACTTACGGTGAAACTCATTGTTGCCGTGTCATGGCTTGTACATGCAACTTCTGGCTCACTTGGTAAGAGATTAACGTTGTGTCTTGATACAGGTTTGCTGCAAAAATCATAACAAGTATCATAGTAACAACCATTACAACACGCCAGATAATAATGTACATATTCTTTACGTAATACCTTTATCAATAATAACCATTTGGACACTCAGATTGCAGAAGAGCAACGTTATCTCTATATTTTCTATTTACCCGTAAACGAATTACGTCCCTTGGACATAAAATGTCAACGAGTATCATTTTGCGTGCCATAGAGTGCCAGTGGCATTTCTGACGTGGTCATCTCTGTTGAAAGTACGTATACAAATGAAAACCTTACGGTGAAACTCATTGTTGCCGTGTCATGGCTTGTACATGCAACTTCTGGGCTCACATGGTAAGAGATTAACGTTGTGTCTTGATACAGGTTTGCTGCAATAATCATAACAAGTATCATAGTAACAACCATTACAACACGCCAGATAATAATGTACATATTCTATACGTAATACCTTTATAAATAATAACCATTTGGACACTCAGATCGCAGAAAGAGCAACGTTATCTCTATTTTTTCTATTTACCCATAAACGATTTACGTCCCTTGGACATAAAATGTCAACGAGTATCATTTTGCGTGCCATAGACTGCCAGTGGCATTTTTGACGTGGTCATCTCTGTTGAAAGTACGTATACAAATGAAAACCTTACGGTGAAACTCATTGTTGCCGTGTCATGGCTTGTACATGCAACTTCTGGGCTCACTTGGTAAGAGATTAACGTTGTGTCTTGATACAGGTTTGCTGCAATAATCATAACAAGTATCATAGTAACAACCATTACAACACGCCAGATAATAATGTACATATTCTATACGTAATACCTTTATAAATAATAACCATTTGGACACTCAGATCGCAGAAAGAGCAACGTTATCTCTATTTTTTCTATTTACCCGTAAACGAATTACGTCCCTTGGACATAAAATGTCAACGAGTATCATTTTGCGTGCCATAGACTGCCAGTGGCATTTCTGACGTGGTCATCTCTGTTGAAAGTACGTATACAAATGAAAACCTTACGGTGAAACTCATTGTTGCCGTGTCATGGCTTGTACATGCAACTTCTTGGCTCACTTGGTAAGAGATTAACGTTGTTTCTTGATACAGGTTTGCTGCTATAATCATAACAAGTATCATAGTAACAACCATTACAACACGCCAGATAATAATGTACATATTCTATACGTAATACCTTTATAAATAATAACCATTTGAACACTCAGATCGCAGAAAGAGCAACGTTATCTCTATTTTTTCTATTTACCCGTAAACGAATTACGTCCCTTGGACATAAAATGTCAACGAGTATCATTTTGCGTGCCATAGAGTGCCAGTGGCATTTCTGACGTGGTCATCTCTGTTGAAAGTACGTATACAAATGAAAAACTTACGGTGAAACTCATTGTTGCCGTGTCATGGCTTGTACATGCAACTTCTGGGCTCACTTGGTAAGAGATTAACGTTGTGTCTTGATACAGGTTTGCTGCAATAATCATAACAAGTATCATAGTAACAACCATTACAACACGCCAGATAATAATGTACATATTCTATACGTAATACCTTTATAAATAATAACCATTTGGACACTCAGATCGCAGAAAGAGCAACGTTATCTCTATTTTTTCTATTTACCCGTAAACGAATTACGTCCCTTGGACATAAAATGTCAACGAGTATCATTTTGCGTGCCATAGACTGCCAGTGGCATTTCTGACGTGGTCATCTCTGTTGAAAGTACGTATACAAATGAAAAACTTACGGTGAAACTCATTGTTGCCGTGTCATGGCTTGTACATGCAACTTCTGGGCTCACTTGGTAAGAGATTAACGTTGTGTCTTGATACAGGTTTGCTGCAATAATCATAACAAGTATCATAGTAACAACCATTACAACACGCCAGATAATAATGTACATATTCTATACGTAATACCTTTATAAATAATAACCATTTGGACACTCAGATCGCAGAAAGAGCAACGTTATCCCTATTTTTTCTATTTACCCGTAAACGAATTACGTCCCTTGGACATAAAATGTCAACGAGTATCATTTTGCGTGCCATAGAGTGCCAGTGGCATTTGTGACGTGGTCATCTCTGTTGAAAGTACGTATACAAATGAAAAACTTACGGTGAAACTCATTGTTGCCGTGTCATGGCTTGTACATGCAACTTCTGGGCTCACTTGGTAAGAGATTAACGTTGTGTCTTGATACAGGTTTGCTGCAATAATCATAACAAGTATCAGAGTAACAACCATTACAACACGCCAGATAATAATTTACATATTCTATACGTAATACATTTATAAATAATAACCATTTGGACACTCAGATCGCAGAAAGAGCAACGTTATCTCTATTTTTTTCTATTTACCCGTAAACGAATTACGTCCCTTGGACATAAAATGTCAACGAGTATCATTTTGCGTGCCATAGAGTGCCAGTGGCATTTCTGACGTGGTCATCTCTGTTGAAAGTACGTATACAAATGAAAAACTTACGGTGAAACTCATTGTTGCCGTGTCATGGCTTGTACATGCAACTTCTGGGCTCACTTGGTAAGAGATTAACGTTGTGTCTTGATACAGGTTTGCTGCAATAATCATAACAAGTATCATAGTAACAACCATTACAACACGCCAGATAATAATGTACATATTCTATACGTAATACCTTTATAAATAATAACCATTTGGACACTCAGATCGCATAAAGAGCAACGTTATCTCTATTTTTTCTATTTACCCGTAAACGAATTACGTCCCTTGTACATAAAATGTCAACGAGTATCATTTTGCGTGCCATAGAGTGCCAGTGGCATTTCTGACGTGGTCATCTCTGTTGAAAGTACGTATACAAATGAAAAACTTACGGTGAAACTCATTGTTGCCGTGTCATGGCTTGTACATGCAACTTCTGGGCTCACTTGGTAAGAGATTAACGTTGTGTCTTGATATAGGTTTGCTGCAATAATCATAACAAGTATCATAGTAACAACCATTACAACACGCCAGATAATAATGTACATATTCTATACGTAATACCTTTATAAATGATAACCATTTGGACACTCAGATCGCAGAAAGAGCAACGTTATCTCTATTTTTTTCTATTTACCCGTAAACGAATTACGTCCCTTGGACATAAAATGTCAACGAGTATCATTTTGCGTGCCATAGAGTGCCAGTGGCATTTCTGACGTGGTCATCTCTGTTGAAAGTACGTATACAAATGAAAAACTTACGGTGAAACTCATTGTTGCCGTGTCATGGCTTGTACATGCAACTTCTGGGCTCACTTGGTAAGAGATTAACGTTGTGTCTTGATACAGGTTTGCTGCAATAATCATAACAAGTATCATAGTAACAACCATTACAACACGCCAGATAATAATGTACATATTCTATACGTAATACCTTTATAAATAATAACCATTTGGACACTCAGATCGCAGAAAGAGCAACGTTATCTCTATTTTTTCTATTTACCCGTAAACGAATTACGTCCCTTGGACATAAAATGTCAACGAGTATCATTTTGCGTGCCATAGAGTGCCAGTGGCATTTCTGACGTGGTCATCTCTGTTGAAAGTACGTATACAAATGAAAAACTTACGGTGAAACTCATTGTTGCCGTGTCATGGCTTGTACATGCAACTTCTGGGCTCACTTGGTAAGAGATTAACGTTGTGTCTTGATACAGGTTTGCTGCAATAATCATAACAAGTATCATAGTAACAACCATTACAACACGCCAGATAATAATGTACATATTCTATACGTAATACCTTTATAAATAATAACCATTTGGACACTCAGATCGCAGAAAGAGCAACGTTATCTCTATTTTTTCTATTTACCCGTAAACGAATTACGTCCCTTGGACATAAAATGTCAACGAGTATCATTTTGCGTGCCATAGAGTGCCAGTGGCATTTCTGACGTGGTCATCTCTGTTGAAAGTACGTATACAAATGAAAAACTTACGGTGAAACTCATTGTTGCCGTGTCATGGCTTGTACATGCAACTTCTGGGCTCACTTGGTAAGAGATTAACGTTGTGTCTTGATACAGGTTTGCTGCAATAATCATAACAAGTATCATAGTAACAACCATTACAACACGCCAGATAATAATGTACATATTCTATACGTAATACCTTTATAAATGATAACCATTTGGACACTCAGATAGCAGAAAGAGCAACGTTATCTCTATTTTTTCTATTTACCCGTAAACGAATTACGTCCCTTGGACATAAAATGTCAACGAGTATCATTTTGCGTGCCATAGAGTGCCAGTGGCATTTCTGACGTGGTCATCTCTGTTGAAAGTACGTATACAAATGAAAAACTTACGGTGAAACTCATTGTTGCCGTGTCATGGCTTGTACATGCAACTTCTGGGCTCACTTGGTAAGTGATTAACGTTGTGTCTTGATACAGGTTTGCTGCAATAATCATAACAAGTATCATAGTAACAACCATTACAACACGCCAGATAATAATGTACATATTCTATACGTAATACCTTTATAAATAATAACCATTTGGACACTCAGATCGCAGAAAGAGCAACGTTATCTCTATTTTTTCTATTTACCCGTAAACGAATTACGTCCCTTGGACATAAAATGTCAACGAGTATCATTTTGCGTGCCATAGACTGCCAGTGGCATTTCTGACGTGGTCATCTCTGTTGAAAGTACGTATACAAATGAAAAACTTACGGTGAAACTCATTGTTGCCGTGTCATGGCTTGTACATGCAACTTCTGGGCTCACTTGGTAAGAGATTAACGTTGTGTCTTGATACAGGTTTGCTGCAATAATCATAACAAGTATCATAGTAACAACCATTACAACACGCCAGATAATAATGTACATATTCTATACGTAATACCTTTATAAATAATAACCATTTGGATACTCAGATCGCAGAAAGAGCAACGTTATCTCTATTTTTTCTATTTACCCGTAAACGAATTACGTCCCTTGGACATAAAATGTCAACGAGTATCATTTTGCGTGCCATAGAGTGCCAGTGGCATTTCTGACGTGGTCATCTCTGTTGAAAGTACGTATACAAATGAAAAACTTACGGTGAAACTCATTGTTGCCGTGTCATGGCTTGTACATGCAACTTCTGGGCTCACTTGGTAAGAGATTAACGTTGTGTCTTGATACAGGTTTGCTGCAATAATCATAACAAGTATCATAGTAACAACCATTACAACACGCCAGATAATAATGTACATATTCTATGCGTAATACCTTTATAAATAATAACCATTTGGACACTCAGATCGCAGAAAGAGCAACGTTATCTCTATTTTTTCTATTTACCCGTAAACGAATTACGTCGCTTGGAGATAAAATATCAACGAGTATCATTTTGCGTGCCATAGAGTGCCAGTGGCATTTCTGAAGTGGTCATCTCTGTTGAAAGTACGTATACAAATGAAAAACTTACGGTGAAACTCATTGTTGCCGTGTCATGGCTTGTACATGCAACTTCTGGGCTCACTTGGTAAGAGATTAACGTTGTGTCTTGATACAGGTTTGCAGCAATAATCATAACAAGTATCATAGTAACAACCATTACAACACGCCAGATAATAATGTACATATTCTATACGTAATACCTTTATAAATTATAACCATTTGGACACTCAGATCGCAGAAAGAGCAACGTTATCTCTATTGTTTCTATTTACCCGTAAACGAATTACGTCCCTTGGACATAAAATGTCAATGAGTATCATTTTGCGTGCCATAGAGTGCCAGTGGCATTTCTGACGTGGTCATCTCTGTTGAAAGTACGTATACAAATGAAAAACTTACGGTTAAACTCATTGTTGCCGTGTCATGGCTTGTACATGCAACTTCTGGGCTCACTTGGTAAGAGATTAACGTTGTGTCTTGATACAGGTTTGCTGCAATAATCATAACAAGTATCATAGTAACAACCATTACAACACGCCAGATAATAATGTACATATTCTATATGTAATACCTTTATAAATAATAACCATTTGGACACTCAGATCGCAGAAAGAGCAACGTTATCTCTATTTTTTCTATTTACCCGTAAACGAATTACGTCCCTTGGACATAAAATGTCAACGAGTATCATTTTGCGTGCCATAGAGTGCCAGTGGCATTTCTGACGTGGTCATCTCTGTTGAAAGTACGTATACAAATGAAAAACTTACGGTGAAACTCATTGTTGCCGTGTCATGGCTTGTACATGCAACTTCTGGGCTCACTTGGTAAGAGATTAACGTTGTGTCTTGATACAGGTTTGCTGCAATAATCAAAACAAGTATCATAGTAACAACCATTACAACACGCCAGATAATAATGTACATATTCTATACGTAATACCTTTATAAATAATAACCATTTGGACACTCAGATCGCAGAAAGAGCAACGTTATCTCTATTTTTTCTATTTACCCGTAAACGAATTACGTCCCTTGGACATAAAATGTCAACGAGTATCATTTTGCGTGCCATAGAGTGCCAGTGGCATTTCTGACGTGGTCATCTCTGTTGAAAGTACGTATACAAATGAAAAACTTACGGTGAAACTCATTGTTGCCGTGTCATGGCTTGTACATGCAACTTCTGGGCTCACTTGGTAAGAGATTAACGTTGTGTCTTGATACAGGTTTGCTGCAATAATCATAACAAGTATCATAGTAACAACCATTACAACACGCCAGATAATAATGTACATATTCTATACGTAATACCTTTATAAATGATAACCATTTGGACACTCAGATAGCAGAAAGAGCAACGTTATCTCTATTTTTTCTATTTACCCGTAAACGAATTACGTCCCTTGGACATAAAATGTCAACGAGTATCATTTTGCGTGCCATAGAGTGCCAGTGGCATTTCTGACGTGGTCATCTCTGTTGAAAGTACGTATACAAATGAAAAACTTACGGTGAAACTCATTGTTGCCGTGTCATGGCTTGTACATGCAACTTCTGGGCTCACTTGGTAAGTGATTAACGTTGTGTCTTGATACAGGTTTGCTGCAATAATCATAACAAGTATCATAGTAACAACCATTACAACACGCCAGATAATAATGTACATATTCTATACGTAATACCTTTATAAATAATAACCATTTGGACACTCAGATCGCAGAAAGAGCAACGTTATCTCTATTTTTTCTATTTACCCGTAAACGAATTACGTCCCTTGGACATAAAATGTCAACGAGTATCATTTTGCGTGCCATAGACTGCCAGTGGCATTTCTGACGTGGTCATCTCTGTTGAAAGTACGTATACAAATGAAAAACTTACGGTGAAACTCATTGTTGCCGTGTCATGGCTTGTACATGCAACTTCTGGGCTCACTTGGTAAGAGATTAACGTTGTGTCTTGATACAGGTTTGCTGCAATAATCATAACAAGTATCATAGTAACAACCATTACAACACGCCAGATAATAATGTACATATTCTATACGTAATACCTTTATAAATAATAACCATTTGGATACTCAGATCGCAGAAAGAGCAACGTTATCTCTATTTTTTCTATTTACCCGTAAACGAATTACGTCCCTTGGACATAAAATGTCAACGAGTATCATTTTGCGTGCCATAGAGTGCCAGTGGCATTTCTGACGTGGTCATCTCTGTTGAAAGTACGTATACAAATGAAAAACTTACGGTGAAACTCATTGTTGCCGTGTCATGGCTTGTACATGCAACTTCTGGGCTCACTTGGTAAGAGATTAACGTTGTGTCTTGATACAGGTTTGCTGCAATAATCATAACAAGTATCATAGTAACAACCATTACAACACGCCAGATAATAATGTACATATTCTATGCGTAATACCTTTATAAATAATAACCATTTGGACACTCAGATCGCAGAAAGAGCAACGTTATCTCTATTTTTTCTATTTACCCGTAAACGAATTACGTCGCTTGGAGATAAAATATCAACGAGTATCATTTTGCGTGCCATAGAGTGCCAGTGGCATTTCTGAAGTGGTCATCTCTGTTGAAAGTACGTATACAAATGAAAAACTTACGGTGAAACTCATTGTTGCCGTGTCATGGCTTGTACATGCAACTTCTGGGCTCACTTGGTAAGAGATTAACGTTGTGTCTTGATACAGGTTTGCTGCAATAATCAAAACAAGTATCATAGTAACAACCATTACAACACGCCAGATAATAATGTACATATTCTATACGTAATACCTTTATAAATAATAACCATTTGGACACTCAGATCGCAGAAAGAGCAACGTTATCTCTATTTTTTCTATTTACCCGTAAACGAATTACGTCCCTTGGACATAAAATGTCAACGAGTATCATTTTGCGTGCCATAGACTGCCAATGGCATTTTTGACGTGGTCATCTCTGTTGAAAGTACGTATACAAATGAAAACCTTACGGTGAAACTCATTGTTGCCGTGTCATGGCTTGTACATGCAACTTCTGGGCTCACTTGGTAAGAGATTAACGTTGTGTCTTGATACAGGTTTGCTGCAATAATCATAACAAGTATCATAGTAACAACCATTACAACACGCCAGATAATAATGTACATATTCTATACGTAATACCTTTATAAATAATAACCATTTGGACACTCAGATCGCAGAAAGAGCAACGTTATCTCTATTTTTTCTATTTACCCGTAAACGAATTACGTCCCTTGGACATAAAATGTCAACGAGTATCATTTTGCGTGCCATAGAGTGCCAGTGGCATTTCTGACGTGGTCATCTCTGTTGAAAGTACGTATACAAATGAAAAACTTACGGTGAAACTCATTGTTGCCGTGTCATGGCTTGTACATCCAACTTCTGGGCTCACTTGGTAAGAGATTAACGTTGTGTCTTGATACAGGTTTGCTGCAATAATCATAACAAGTATCATAGTAACAACCATTACAACACGCCAGATAATAATGTACATATTCTATACGTAATACCTTTATAAATAATAACCATTTGAACACTCAGATCGCAGAAAGAGCAACGTTATCTCTATTTTTTCTATTTACCCGTAAACGAATTACGTCCCTTGGACATAAAATGACAACGAGTATCATTTTGCGTGCCATAGACTGCCAGTGGCATTTCTGACGTGGTCATCTCTGTTGAAAGTACGTATACAAATGAAAAACTTACGGTGAAACTCATTGTTGCCGTGTCATGGCTTGTACATGCAACTTCTGGGCTCACTTGGTAAGAGATTAACGTTGTGTCTTGATACAGGTTTGCTGCAATAATCATAACAAGTATCATAGTAACAACCATTACAACACGCCAGATAATAATGTACATATTCTATACGTAATACCTTTATAAATTATAACCATTTGGACACTCAGATCGCAGAAAGAGCAACGTTATCTCTATTTTTTCTATTTACCCGTAAACGAATTACGTCCCTTGGACATAAAATGTCAACGAGTATCATTTTGCGTGCCATAGAGTGCCAGTGGCATTTCTGACGTGGTCATCTCTGTTGAAAGTACGTATACAAATGAAAAACTTACGGTGAAACTCATTGTTGCCGTGTCATGGCTTGTACATGCAACTTCTGGGCTCACTTGGTAAGTGATTAACGTTGTGTCTTGATACAGGTTTGCTGCAATAATCATAACAAGTATCATAGTAACAACCATTACAACACGCCAGATAATAATGTACATATTCTATACGTAATACCTTTATAAATAATAACCATTTCGACACTCAGATCGCAGAAAGAGCAACGTTATCTCTATTTTTTCTATTTACCCGTAAACGAATTACGTCCCTTGGACATAAAATGTCAACGAGTATCATTTTGCGTGCCATAGACTGCCAGTGGCATTTCTGACGTGGTCATCTCTGTTGAAAGTACGTATACAAATGAAAAACTTACGGTGAAACTCATTGTTGCCGTGTCATGGCTTGTACATGCAACTTCTGGGCTCACTTGGTAAGAGATTAACGTTGTGTCTTGATACAGGTTTGCTGCAATAATCATAACAAGTATCATAGTAACAACCATTACAACACGCCAGATAATAATGTACATATTCTATACGTAATACCTTTATAAATAATAACCATTTGGACACTCAGATCGCAGAAAGAGCAACGTTATCTCTATTTTTTCTATTTACCCGTAAACGAATTACGTCCCTTGGACATAAAATGTCAACGAGTATCATTTTGCGTGCCATAGAGTGCCAGTGGCATTTATGACGTGGTCATCTCTGTTGAAAGTACGTATACAAATGAAAAACTTACGGTGAAACTCATTGTTGTCGTGTCATGGCTTGTACATGCAACTTCTGGGCTCACTTGGTAAGAGATTAACGTTGTGTCTTGATACAGGTTTGCTGCAATAATCATAACAAGTATCATAGTAACAACCATTACAACACGCCAGATAATAATGTACATATTCTATACGTAATACCTTTATAAATAATAACCATTTGGACACTCAGATCGCAGAAAGAGCAACGTTATCTCTATTTTTTCTATTTACCCGTAAACGAATTACGTCCCTTGGACATAAAATGTCAACGAGTATCATTTTGCGTGCCATAGAGTGCCAGTGGCATTTCTGACGTGGTCATCTCTGTTGAAAGTACGTATACAAATGAAAAACTTACGGTGAAACTCATTGTTGCCGTGTCATGGCTATGTACATGCAACTTCTGGGCTCACTTGGTAAGAGATTAACGTTGTGTCTTGATACAGGTTTGCTGCAATACTCATAACAAGTTTCATAGTAACAACCATTACAACACGCCATATAATAATGTACATATTCTATACGTAATACCTTTATAAATAATAATCATTTGGACACTCAGATCGCAGAAAGAGCAACGTTATCTCTATTTTTTCTATTTACCCGTAAACGAATTACGTCCCTTGGACATAAAATGTCAACGAGTATCATTTTGCGTGCCATAGAGTGCCAGTGGCATTTCTGACGTGGTCATCTCTGTTGAAAGTACGTATACAAATGAAAAACTTACGGTGAAACTCATTGTTGCCGTGTCATGGCTTGTACATGCAACTTCTGGGCTCACTTGGTAAGAGATTAACGTTGTGTCTTGATACAGGTTTGCTGCAATAATCATAACAAGTATCATAGTAACAACCATTACAACACGCCAGATAATAATGTACATATTCTATACGTGATACCTTTATAAATAATAACCATTTGGACACTCAGATCGCAGAAAGAGCAACGTTATCTCTATTTTTTCTATTTACCCGTAAACGAATTACGTCCCTTGGACATAAAATGTCAACGAGTATCATTTTGCGTGCCATAGACTGCCAGTGGCATTTCTGACGTGGTCATCTCTGTTGAAAGTACGTATACAAATGAAAAACTTACGGTGAAACTCATTGTTGCCGTGTCATGGCTTGTACATGCAACTTCTGGGCTCACTTGGTAAGAGATTAACGTTGTGTCTTGATACAGGTTTGCTGCAATAATCATAACAAGTATCATAGTAACAACAATTACAACACGCCAGATAATAATGTACATATTCTTATACGTAATACCTTTATAAATAATAACCATTTGGACACTCAGATCGCAGAAAGAGCAACGTTATCTCTATTTTTTCTATTTACCCGTAAACGAATTACGTCGCTTGGAGATAAAATATTAACGAGTATCATTGTGCGTGCCATAGAGTGCCAGTGGCATTTCTGACGTGGTCATCTCTGTTGAAAGTACGTATACAAATGAAAAACTTACGGTGAAACTCATTGTTGCCGTGTCATGGCTTGTACATGCAACTTCAGGCTCACTTGGTAAGAGATTAACGTTGTGTCTTGATACAGGTTTGCTGCAATAATCATAACAAGTATCATAGTAACAACCATTACAACACGCCAGATAATAATGTACATATTCTATACGTAATACCTTTATAAATAATAACCATTTGGACACTCAGATAGCAGAAAGAGCAACGTTATCTCTATTTTTTCTATTTACCCGTAAACGAATTACGTCCCTTGGACATAAAATGTCAACGAGTATCATTTTGCGTGCCATAGAGTGCCAGTGGCATTTCTGACGTGGTCATCTCTGTTGAAAGTACGTATACAAATGAAAAACTTACGGTGAAACTCATTGTTGCCGTGTCATGGCTTGTACATGCAACTTCTGGGCTCACTTGGTAAGTGATTAACGTTGTGTCTTGATACAGGTTTGCTGCAATAATCATAACAAGTATCATAGTAACAACCATTACAACACGCCAGATAATAATGTACATATTCTATACGTAATACCTTTATAAATAATAACCATTTGGACACTCAGATCGCAGAAAGAGCAACGTTATCTCTATTTTTTCTATTTACCCGTAAACGAATTACGTCCCTTGGACATAAAATGTCAACGAGTATCATTTTGCGTGCCATAGACTGCCAGTGGCATTTCTGACGTGGTCATCTCTGTTGAAAGTACGTATACAAATGAAAAACTTACGGTGAAACTCATTGTTGCCGTGTCATGGCTTGTACATGCAACTTCTGGGCTCACTTGGTAAGAGATTAACGTTGTGTCTTAATACAGGTTTGCTGCAATAATCATAACAAGTATCATAGTAACAACCATTACAACACGCCAGATAATAATGTACATATTCTATACGTAATACCTTTATAAATAATAACCATTTGGACACTCAGATCGCAGAAAGAGCAACGTTATCTCTATTTTTTCTATTTACCCGTAAACGAATTACGTCCCTTGGACATAAAATGTCAACGAGTATCATTTTGCGTGCCATAGAGTGCCAGTGGCATTTATGACGTGGTCATCTCTGTTGAAAGTACGTATACAAATGAAAAACTTACGGTGAAACTCATTGTTGTCGTGTCATGGCTTGTACATGCAACTTCTGGGCTCACTTGGTAAGAGATTAACGTTGTGTCTTGATACAGGTTTGCTGCAATAATCATAACAAGTATCATAGTAACAACCATTACAACACGCCAGATAATAATGTACATATTCTATACGTAATACCTTTATAAATAATAACCATTTGGACACTCAGATCGCAGAAAGAGCAACGTTATCTCTATTTTTTCTATTTACCCGTAAACGAATTACGTCCCTTGGACATAAAATGTCAACGAGTATCATTTTGCGTGCCATAGAGTGCCAGTGGCATTTCTGACGTGGTCATCTCTGTTGAAAGTACGTATACAAATGAAAAACTTACGGTGAAACTCATTGTTGCCGTGTCATGGCTTGTACATGCAACTTCTGGGCTCACTTGGTAAGAGATTAACGTTGTGTCTTGATACAGGTTTGCTGCAATACTCATAACAAGTTTCATAGTAACAACCATTACAACACGCCATATAATAATGTACATATTCTATACGTAATACCTTTATAAATAATAATCATTTGGACACTCAGATCGCAGAAAGAGCAACGTTATCTCTATTTTTTCTATTTACCCGTAAACGAATTACGTCCCATGGACATAAAATGTCAACGAGTATCATTTTGCGTGCCATAGAGTGCCAGTGGCATTTCTGACGTGGTCATCTCTGTTGAAAGTACGTATACAAATGAAAAACTTACGGTGAAACTCATTGTTGCCGTGTCATGGCTTGTACATGCAACTTCTGGGCTCACTTGGTAAGAGATTAACGTTGTGTCTTGATACAGGTTTGCTGCAATAATCATAACAAGTATCATAGTAACAACCATTACAACACGCCAGATAATAATGTACATATTCTATACGTAATACCTTTATAAATAATAACCATTTGGACACTCAGATCGCAGAAAGAGCAACGTTATCTCTATTTTTTCTATTTACCCGTAAACGAATTACGTCCCTTGGACATAAAATGTCAACGAGTATCATTTTGCGTGCCATAGACTGCCAGTGGCATTTCTGACGTGGTCATCTCTGTTGAAAGTACGTATACAAATGAAAAACTTACGGTGAAACTCATTGTTGCCGTGTCATGGCTTGTACATGCAACTTCTGGGCTCACTTGGTAAGAGATTAACGTTGTGTCTTGATACAGGTTTGCTGCAATAATCATAACAAGTATCATAGTAACAACCATTACAACACGCCAGATAATAATGTACATATTCTATATGTAATACCTTTATAAATAATAACCATTTGGACACTCAGATCGCAGAAAGAGCAACGTTATCTCTATTTTTTCTATTTACCCGTAAACGAATTACGTCCCTTGGACATAAAATGTCAACGAGTATCATTTTGCGTGCCATAGAGTGCCACTGGCATTTCTGACGTGGTCATCTCTGTTGAAAGTACGTATACAAATGAAAAACTTACGGTGAAACTCATTGTTGCCGTGTCATGGCTTGTACATGCAACTTCTGGGCTCACTTGGTAAGAGATTAACGTTGTGTCTTGATACAGGTTTGCTGCAATAATCATAACAAGTATCATAGTAACAACCATTACAACACGCCAGGTAATAATGTACATATTCTATACGTAATACCTTTATAAATAATAACCATTTGGACACTCAGATCGCAGAAAGAGCAACGTTATCTCTATTTTTTCTATTTACCCGTAAACGAATTACGTCCCTTGGACATAAAATGTCAACGAGTATCATTTTGCGTGCCATAGACTGCCAATGGCATTTTTGACGTGGTCATCTCTGTTGAAAGTACGTATAGAAATGAAAACCTTACGGTGAAACTCATTGTTGCCGTGTCATGGCTGGTACATGCAACTTCTGGGCTCACTTGGTAAGAGATTAACGTTGTGTCTTGATACAGGTTTGCTGCAATAATCATAACAAGTATCATAGTAACAACCATTACAACACGCCAGATAATAATGTACATATTTTATACGTAATACCTTTATAAATAATAACCATTTGGACACTCAGATCGCAGAAAGAGCAACGTTATCTCTATTTTTTCTATTTACCCGTAAGCGAATTACGTCCCTTGGACATAAAATGTCAACGAGTATCATTTTGCGTGCCATAGACTGCCAGTGGCATTTCTGACGTGGTCATCTCTGTTGAAAGTACGTATACAAATGAAAACCTTACGGTGAAACTCATTGTTGCCGTGTCATGGCTTGTACATGCAACTTCTGGGCTCACTTGGTAAGAGATTAACGTTGTGTCTTGATACAGGTTTGCTGCAATAATCATAACAAGTATCATAGTAACAACCATTACAACACGCCAGATAATAATGTACATATTCTATACGTAATACCTTTATAAATAATAACCATTTGAACACTCAGATCGCAGAAAGAGCAACGTTATCTCTATTTTTTCTATTTACCCGTAAACGAATTACGTCCCTTGGACATAAAATGACAACGAGTATCATTTTGCGTGCCATAGACTGCCAGTGGCATTTCTGACGTGGTCATCTCTGTTGAAAGTACGTATACAAATGAAAAACTTACGGTGAAACTCATTGTTGCCGTGTCATGGCTTGTACATGCAACTTCTGGGCTCACTTGGTAAGAGATTAACGTTGTGTCTTGATACAGGTTTGCTGCAATAATCATAACAAGTATCATAGTAACAACCATTACAACACGCCAGATAATAATGTACATATTCTATACGTAATACCTTTATAAATAATAACCATTTGGACACTCAGATCGCAGAAAGAGCAACGGTATCTCTATTTTTTCTATTTACCCGTAAACGAATTACGTCCCTTGGACATAAAATGTCAACGAGTATCATTTTGCGTGCCATAGAGTGCCAGTGGCATTTCTGACGTGGTCATCTCTGTTGAAAGTACGTATACAAATGAAAAACTTACGGTGAAACTCATTGTTGCCGTGTCATGGCTTGTACATGCAACTTCTGGGCTCACTTGGTAAGAGATTAACGTTGTGTCTTGATACAGGTTTGCTGCAATAATCATAACAAGTATCATAGTAACAACCATTACAACACGCCAGATAATAATGTACATATTCTATACGTAATACCTTTATAAATAATAACCATTTGGACACTCAGATCGCAGAAAGAGCAACGTTATCTCTATTTTTTCTATTTACCCGTAAACGAATTACGTCCCTTGGACATAAAATGTCAACGAGTATCATTTTGCGTGCCATAGAGTGCCACTGGCATTTCTGACGTGGTCATCTCTGTTGAAAGTACGTATACAAATGAAAAACTTACGGTGAAACTCATTGTTGCCGTGTCATGGCTTGTACATGCAACTTCTGGGCTCACTTGGTAAGAGATTAAAGTTGTGTCTTGATACAGGTTTGCTGCAATAATCATAACAAGTATCATAGTAACAACCATTACAACACGCCAGATAATAATGTACATATTCTATACGTAATACCTTTATAAATAATAACCATTTGGACACTCAGATCGCAGAAAGAGCAACGTTATCTCTATTTTTTCTATTTACCCGTAAGCGAATTACGTCCCTTGGACATAAAATGTCAACGAGTATCATTTTGCGTGCCATAGACTGCCAGTGGCATTTCTGACGTGATCATCTCTGTTGAAAGTACGTATACAAATGAAAACCTTACGGTGAAACTCATTGTTGCCGTGTCATGGCTTGTACATGCAACTTCTGGGCTCACTTGGTAAGAGATTAACGTTGTGTCTTGATACAGGTTTGCTGCAATAATCATAACAAGTATCATATTAACAACCATTACAACACGCCAGATAATAATGTACATATTCTATACGTAATACCTTTATAAATAATAACCATTTGAACACTCAGATCGCAGAAAGAGCAACGTTATCTCTATTTTTTCTATTTACCCGTAAACGAATTACGTCCCTTGGACATAAAATGACAACGAGTATCATTTTGCGTGCCATAGACTGCCAGTGGCATTTCTGACGTGGTCATCTCTGTTGAAAGTACGTATACAAATGAAAAACTTACGGTGAAACTCATTGTTGCCGTGTCATGGCTTGTACATGCAACTTCTGGGCTCACTTGGTAAGAGATTAACGTTGTGTCTTGATACAGGTTTGCTGCAATAATCATAACAAGTATCATAGTAACAACCATTACAACACGCCAGATAATAATGTACATATTCTATACGTAATACCTTTATAAATAATAACCATTTGGACACTCAGATCGCAGAAAGAGCAACGGTATCTCTATTTTTTCTATTTACCCGTAAACGAATTACGTCCCTTGGACATAAAATGTCAACGAGTATCATTTTGCGTGCCATAGAGTGCCAGTGGCATTTCTGACGTGGTCATCTCTGTTGAAAGTACGTATACAAATGAAAAACTTACGGTGAAACTCATTGTTGCCGTGTCATGGCTTGTACATGCAACTTCTGGGCTCACTTGGTAAGTGATTAACGTTGTGTCTTGATACAGGTTTGCTGCAATAATCATAACAAGTATCATAGTAACAACCATTACAACACGCCAGATAATAATGTACATATTCTTTACGTAATACCTTTATAAATATTAACCATTTGGACACTCAGATCGCAGAAAGAGCAACGTTATCTCTATTTTTTCTATTTACCCGTAAACGAATTACGTCCCTTGGACATAAAATGTCAACGAGTATCATTTTGCGTGCCATAGAGTGCCAGTGGCATTTCTGACGTGGTCATCTCTGTTGAAAGTACGTATACAAATGAAAAACTTACGGTGAAACTCATTGTTGCCGTGTCATGGCTTGTACATGCAACTTCTGGGCTCACTTGGTAAGAGATTAACGTTGTGTCTTGATACAGGTTTGCTGCAATAATCATAACAAGTATCATAGTAACAACCATTACAACACGCCAGATAATAATGTACATATTCTATACGTAATACCTTTATAAATAATAACCATTTGGACACTCAGATCGCAGAAAGAGCAACGGTATCTCTATTTTTTCTATTTACCCGTAAACGAATTACGTCCCTTGGACATAAAATGTCAACGAGTATCATTTTGCGTGCCATAGAGTGCCAGTGGCATTTCTGACGTGGTCATCTCTGTTGAAAGTACGTATACAAATGAAAAACTTACGGTGAAACTCATTGTTGCCGTGTCATGGCTTGTACATGCAACTTCTGGGCTCACTTGGTAAGAGATTAACGTTGTGTCTTGATACAGGTTTGCTGCAATAATCATAACAAGTATCATAGTAACAACCATTACAACACGCCAGATAATAATGTACATATTCTATACGTAATACCTTTATAAATAATAACCATTTGGACACTCAGATCGCAGAAAGAGCAACGTTATCTCTATTTTTTCTATTTACCCGTAAACGAATTACGTCCCTTGGACATAAAATGTCAACGAGTATCATTTTGCGTGCCATAGAGTGCCACTGGCATTTCTGACGTGGTCATCTCTGTTGAAAGTACGTATACAAATGAAAAACTTACGGTGAAACTCATTGTTGCCGTGTCATGGCTTGTACATGCAACTTCTGGGCTCACTTGGTAAGAGATTAAAGTTGTGTCTTGATACAGGTTTGCTGCAATAATCATAACAAGTATCATAGTAACAACCATTACAACACGCCAGATAATAATGTACATATTCTATACGTAATACCTTTATAAATAATAACCATTTGGACACTCAGATCGCAGAAAGAGCAACGTTATCTCTATTTTTTCTATTTACCCGTAAGCGAATTACGTCCCTTGGACATAAAATGTCAACGAGTATCATTTTGCGTGCCATAGACTGCCAGTGGCATTTCTGACGTGATCATCTCTGTTGAAAGTACGTATACAAATGAAAACCTTACGGTGAAACTCATTGTTGCCGTGTCATGGCTTGTACATGCAACTTCTGGGCTCACTTGGTAAGAGATTAACGTTGTGTCTTGATACAGGTTTGCTGCAATAATCATAACAAGTATCATATTAACAACCATTACAACACGCCAGATAATAATGTACATATTCTATACGTAATACCTTTATAAATAATAACCATTTGAACACTCAGATCGCAGAAAGAGCAACGTTATCTCTATTTTTTCTATTTACCCGTAAACGAATTACGTCCCTTGGACATAAAATGACAACGAGTATCATTTTGCGTGCCATAGACTGCCAGTGGCATTTCTGACGTGGTCATCTCTGTTGAAAGTACGTATACAAATGAAAAACTTACGGTGAAACTCATTGTTGCCGTGTCATGGCTTGTACATGCAACTTCTGGGCTCACTTGGTAAGAGATTAACGTTGTGTCTTGATACAGGTTTGCTGCAATAATCATAACAAGTATCATAGTAACAACCATTACAACACGCCAGATAATAATGTACATATTCTATACGTAATACCTTTATAAATAATAACCATTTGGACACTCAGATCGCAGAAAGAGCAACGGTATCTCTATTTTTTCTATTTACCCGTAAACGAATTACGTCCCTTGGACATAAAATGTCAACGAGTATCATTTTGCGTGCCATAGAGTGCCAGTGGCATTTCTGACGTGGTCATCTCTGTTGAAAGTACGTATACAAATGAAAAACTTACGGTGAAACTCATTGTTGCCGTGTCATGGCTTGTACATGCAACTTCTGGGCTCACTTGGTAAGAGATTAACGTTGTGTCTTGATACAGGTTTGCTGCAATAATCATAACAAGTATCATAGTAACAACCATTACAACACGCCAGATAATAATGTACATATTCTATACGTAATACCTTTATAAATAATAACCATTTGGACACTCAGATCGCAGAAAGAGCAACGTTATCTCTATTTTTTCTATTTACCCGTAAACGAATTACGTCCCTTGGACATAAAATGTCAACGAGTATCATTTTGCGTGCCATAGACTGCCAGTGGCATTTCTGACGTGGTCATCTCTGTTGAAAGTACGTATACAAATGAAAAACTTACGGTGAAACTCATTGTTGCCGTGTCATGGCTTGTACATGCAACTTCTGGGCTCACTTGGTAAGAGATTAACGTTGTGTCTTGATACAGGTTTGCTGCAATAATCATAACAAGTATCATAGTAACAACCATTACAACACGCCAGATAATAATGTACATATTCTATACGTAATACCTTTATAAATAATAACCATTTGGAAACTCAGATCGCAGAAAGAGCAGTGTTATCTCTATTTTTTCTATTTACCCGTAAACGAATTACGTCCCTTGGACATAAAATGTCAACGATTATCATTTTGCGTGCCATAGGGTGCCAGTGGCATTTCTGATGTGGTCATCTCTGTTGAAAGTACGTATACAAATGAAAAACTTACGGTGAAACTCATTGTTGCCGTGTCATGGCTTGTACATGCAACTTCTGGGCTCACTTGGTAAGAGATTAACGTTGTGTCTTGATACAGGTTTGCTGCAATAATCATAACAAGTATCATAGTAACAACCATTACAACACGCCAGATAATAATGTACATATTCTTTACGTAATACCTTTATAAATAATAACCATTTGGACACTCAGATCGCAGAAAGAGCAACGTTATCTCTATTTTTTCTATTTACCCGTAAACGAATTACGTCCCTTGGACATAAAATGTCAACGAGTATCATTTTGCGTGCCATAGAGTGCCAGTGGCATTTCTGACGTGGTCATCTCTGTTGAAAGTACGTATACAAATGAAAAACTTACGGTGAAACTCATTGTTGCCGTGTCATGGCTTGTACATGCAACTTCTGGGCTCACTTGGTAAGAGATTAACGTTGTGTCTTGATACAGGTTTGCTGCAATAATCATAACAAGTATCATAGTAACAACCATTAAACACGCCAGATAATAATGTACATATTCTATACGTAATACCTTTATAAATAATAACCATTTGGACACTCAGATCGCAGAAAGAGCAACGTTATCTCTATTTTTTCTATTTACCCGTAAACGAATTACGTCCCTTGGACATAAAATGTCAACGAGTATCATTTTGCGTGCCATAGAGTGCCAGTGGCATTTCTGACGTGGTCATCTCTGTTGAAAGTACGTATACAAATGAAAAACTTACGGTGAAACTCATTGTTGCCGTGTCATGGCTTGTACATGCAACTTCTGGGCTCACTTGGTAAGAGATTAACGTTGTGTCTTGATACAGGTTTGCTGCAATAATCATAACAAGTATCATAGTAACAACCATTACAACACGCCAGATAATAATGTACATATTCTATACGTAATACCTTTATAAATAATAACCATTTGGACACTCAGATCGCAGAAAGAGCAACGTTATCTCTATTTTTTCTAATTACCCGTAAACGAATTACGTCCCTTGGACATAAAATGTCAACGAGTATCATTTTGCGTGCCATAGACTGCCAGTGGCATTTCTGACGTGGTCATCTCTGTTGAAAGTACGTATACAAATGAAAAACTTACGGTGAAACTCATTGTTGCCGTGTCATGGCTTGTACATGCAACTTCTGGGCTCACTTGGTAAGAGATTAACGTTGTGTCTTGATACAGGTTTGCTGCAATAATCATAACAGGTATCATAGTAACAACCATTACAACACGCCAGATAATATTGTACATATTCTATACGTAATACCTTTATAAATAATAACCATTTGGACACTCAGATCGCAGAAAGAGCAACGTTATCTCTATTTTTTCTATTTACCCGTAAACGAATTACGTCCCTTGGACATAAAATGTCAACGAGTATCATTTTCCGTGCCATAGAGTGCCAGTGGCATTTCTGACGTGGTCATCTCTGTTGAAAGTACGTATACAAATGAAAAACTTACGGTGAATTTCATTGTTGCCGTGTCATGGCTTGTACATGCAACTTCTGGGCTCACTTGGTAAGAGATTAACGTTGTGTCTTGATACAGGTTTGCTGCAATAATCATAACAAGTATCATAGTAACAACCATTACAACACGCCAGATAATAATGTACATATTCTATACGTAATACCTTTATAAATAATAACCATTTGGACACTCAGATCGCAGAAAGAGCAACGTTATCTCTATTTTTTCTATTTACCCGTAAACGAATTACGTCCCTTGGACATAAAATGTCAACGAGTATCATTTTGCGTGCCATAGAGTGCCAGTGGCATTTCTGACGTGGTCATCTCTGTTGAAAGTACGTATACAAATGAAAAACTTACGGTGAAACTCATTGTTGCCGTGTCATGGCTTGTACATGCAACTTCTGGGCTCACTTGGTAAGAGATTAACGTTGTGTCTTGATACAGGTTTGCTGCAATAATCATAACAAGTATCATAGTAACAACCATTACAACACGCCAGATAATATTGTACATATTCTATACGTAATACCTTTATAAATAATGACCATTTGGACACTCAGATCGCAGAAAGAGCAACGTTATCTCTATTTTTTCTATTTACCCGTAAACGAATTACGTCCCTTGGACATAAAATGTCAACGAGTATCATTTTGCGTGCCATAGAGTGCCAGTGGCATTTCTGACGTGGTCATCTATGTTGAAAGTACGTATACAAATGAAAAACTTACGGTGAAACTCATTGTTGCCGTGTCATGGCTTGTACATGCAACTTCTGGGCTCACTTGGTAAGGGATTAACGTTGTGTCTTGATAATAATATAATAAGAATAATAATAATAATAATAAATTCTTTATTTCATGAAGGTACAACTCATTAAGATTATACAAACAATTGCACAACACTTATCTTCCATGAGGCCTTCTGATAACAACAGCAACTTATAAACAATAGCAAGTGAATACATGCACGTAACATTAATAATATGTTTCAAGCTGGCATTAAAAACAAGTATTCACTACTAACACAACTTAATTTGAGCAGAACACCTGTTATCTTGAAATAGAAATAATTTATAATTGTGTTTGAAAGCATAAATAGAAACAGAAGTCCGGATATTTTCTGGGATTGAATTCCAAGTCCGCATGGCAACATAGGTAAACGATTGTTTTAAATATTCGGATTTAGGTCTAGGATGCTTAATGTCATGTTTAATGCATGATCTTAAATTATATCTGCTATTTTCAGAAAATGTTATTAATTTACTTATGTATATTGGTGTAAGATTATGAATTGCTTTATAAACTAAAACACCTACTTGAAATTTACATCTTGTTTCAAATGACATCCAATTTAACTCATTGAAAAGATTTGCAGAAGGTGTATGTAAAGGTTTTATCAAAATCCAGCGTGCGATGCTTTTTTTGTAAAGTAACAACCTTTGTAAAATTTAATTTAGTACAATTACTCCAGAGGATAGATCCATAATCAAATATTGGAACTAAATATGCATTATAGAATAGCTTTTTCATATCAAGTGTCAAATATTTAGATATTCGTCTTAAAAGAGTGAATTTACTCGATATATGATTACAGACTTTGCTTATCTGAACATCCCACTTTAGATGTTGATCTATTGTAATTCCGAGAAGTTTTTGAGAAGACACTGATTGTATCAGGCAATTATCTATCGAAAGCGTGAGTTTTCGAGAATGGTTTATTTTATATTTTGAACCTAATAGCATACATGTTGTTTTTGTAGGATTTATAACCATGTTATTTATAGTGCACCATTTATTTATGTTATTTAAGTCAGTTTGTAATTTATTCTCAATGGATGACACATCCAGCCCTGATGTATGTAGCGTGGAGTCATCAGCATACATGTCAACTGAAGCTTCTTTGGAAGCTAAAGGTAGATCATTTACATAAATCAAGAACAAAAGTGGTCCTAGGATAGATCCCTGAGGGACACATGATTTGATGATTCTCTCCTCAGATTGATACTGTCCAACTCTGACTACTTGTGTCCTGTTAGACAGATATGACTGAAACCAACGTATTGTTAAAGTCGAAAAATGATACAAATTACAGGTTTGCTGCAATAATCATAACAAGTATCATAGTAACAACCATTACAACACGCCAGATAATAATGTACATATTCTTTACGTAATACCTTTATAAATAATAACCATTTGGACACTCAGATCGCAGAAAGAGCAACGTTATCTCTATTTTTTTCTATTTACCCGTAAACGAATTACGTCCCTTGGACATAAAATGTCAACGAGTATCATTTTGCGTGCCATAGAGTGCCAGTGGCATTTCTGACGTGGTCATCTCTGTTGAAAGTACGTATACAAATGAAAAACTTACGGTGAAACTCATTGTTGCCGTGTCATGGCTTGTACATGCAACTTCTGGGCTCACTTGGTAAGAGATTAACGTTGTGTCTTGATACAGGTTTGCTGCAATAATCATAACAAGTATCATAGTAACAACCATTACAACACGCCAGATAATAATGTACATATTCTATACGTAATACCTTTATAAATAATAACCATTTGGACACTCAGATCGCAGAAAGAGCAACGTTATCTCTATTTTTTCTATTTACCCGTAAACGAATTACGTCCCTTGGACATAAAATGTCAACGAGTATCATTTTGCATGCCATAGAGTGCCAGTGGCATTTCTGACGTGGTCATCTCTGTTGAAAGTACGTATACAAATGAAAAACTTACGGTGAAACTCATTGTTGCCGTGTCATGGCTTGTACATGCAACTTCTGGGCTCACTTGGTAAGAGATTAACGTTGTGTCTTGATACAGGTTTGCTGCAATAATCATAACAAGTATCATAGTAACAACCATTACAACACGCCAGATAATAATGTACATATTCTATACGTAATACCTTTATAAATAATAACCATTTGGACAATCAGATCGCAGAAAGAGCAACGTTATCTCTATTTTTTCTATTTACCCGTAAACGAATTACGTCCCTTGGACATACAATGTCAACGAGTATCATTTTGCGTGCCATAGAATGCCAGTGGCATTTCTGACATGGTCATCTCTGTTGAAAGTACGTATACAAATGAAAAACTTACGGTGAAACTCATTGTTGCCGTGTCATGGCTTGTACATGCAACTTCTGGGCTCACTTGGTAAGAGATTAACGTTGTGTCTTGATACAGGTTTGCTGCAATAATCATAACAAGTATCATAGTAACAACCATTACAACACGCCAGATAATAATGTACATATTCTATACGTAATACCTTTATAAATAATAACCATTTGGACACTCAGATCGCAGAAAGAGCAACGTTATCTCTATTTTTTCTAATTACCCGTAAACGAATTACGTCCCTTGGACATAAAATGTCAACGAGTATCATTTTGCATGCCATAGACTGCCAGTGGCATTTCTGACGTGGTCATCTCTGTTGAAAGTACGTATACAAATGAAAAACTTACGGTGAAACTCATTGTTGCCGTGTCATGGCTTGTACATGCAACTTCTGGGCTCACTTGGTAAGAGATTAACGTTGTGTCTTGATACAGGTTTGCTGCAATAATCATAACAGGTATCATAGTAACAACCATTACAACACGCCAGATAATATTGTACATATTCTATACGTAATACCTTTATAAATAATAACCATTTGGACACTCAGATCGCAGAAAGAGCAACGTTATCTCTATTTTTTCTATTTACCCGTAAACGAATTACGTCCCTTGGACATAAAATGTCAACGAGTATCATTTTCCGTGCCATAGAGTGCCAGTGGCATTTCTGACGTGGTCATCACTGTTGAAAGTACGTATACAAATGAAAAACTTACGGTGAAACTCATTGTTGCCGTGTCATGGCTTGTACATGCAACTTCTGGGCTCACTTGGTAAGAGATTAACGTTGTGTCTTGATACAGGTTTGCTGCAATAATCATAACAAGTATCATAGTAACAACCATTACAACACGCCAGATAATAATGTACATATTCTATACGTAATACCTTTATAAATAATAACCATTTGGACACTCAGATCGCAGAAAGAGCAACGTTATCTCTATTTTTTCTATTTACCCGTAAACGAATTACGTCTCTTGGACATAAAATGTCAACGAGTATCATTTTGCGTGCCATAGACTGCCAGTGGCATTTCTGACGTGGTCATCTCTGTTGAAAGTACGTATACAAATGAAAAACTTACGGTGAAACTCATTGTTGCCGTGTCATGGCTTGTACATGCAACTTCTGTGCTCACTTGGTAAGAGATTAACGTTGTGTCTTGATACAGGTTTGCTGCAATAATCATAACAAGTATCATAGTAACAACCATTACAACACGCCAGATAATATTGTACATATTCTATACGTAATACCTTTATAAATAATAACCATTTGGACACTCAGATCGCAGAAAGAGCAACGTTATCTCTATTTTTTCTATTTACCCGTAAACGAATTACGTCCCTTGGACATAAAATGTCAACGAGTATCATTTTGCGTGCCATAGAGTGCCAGTGGCATTTCTGACGTGGTCATCTCTGTTGAAAGTACGTATACAAATGAAAAACTTACGGTGAAACTCATTGTTGCCGTGTCATGGCTTGTACATGCAACTTCTGGGCTCACTTGGTAAGAGATTAACGTTGTGTCTTGATAATAATATAATAATAATAATAATAATAATAATAATAAATTCTTTATTTCATGAAGGTACAACTCATTAAGATTATACAAACAATTGCACAACACTTATCTTCCATGAGGCCTTCTGATAACAACAGCAACTTATAAACAATAGCAAGTGAATACATGCACGTAACATTAATAATATGTTTCAAGCTGGCATTAAAAACAAGTATTCACTACTAACACAACTTAATTTGAGCAGAACACCTGTTATCTTGAAATAGAAATAATTTATAATTGTGTTTGAAAGCATAAATAGAAACAGAAGTCCGGATATTTTCTGGGATTGAATTCCAAGTCCGCATGGCAACATAGGTAAACGATTGTTTTAAATATTCGGATTTAGGTCTAGGATGCTTAATGTCATGTTTAATGCATGATCTTAAATTATATCTGCTATTTTCAGAAAATGTTATTAATTTACTTATGTATATTGGTGTAAGATTATGAATTGCTTTATAAACTAAAACACCTACTTGAAATTTACATCTTGTTTCAAATGACATCCAATTTAACTCATTGAAAAGATTTGCAGAAGGTGTATGTAAAGGTTTTATCAAAATCCAGCGTGCGATGCTTTTTTTGTAAAGTAACAACCTTTGTAAAATTTAATATAGTACAATTACTCCAGAGGATAGATCCATAATCAAATATTGGAACTAAATATGCATTATAGAATAGCTTTTTCATATCAAGTGTCAAATATTTAGATATTCGTCTTAAAAGAGTGAATTTACTCGATATATGATTACAGACTTTGCTTATCTGTACATCCCACTTTAGATGTTGATCTATTGTAATTCCGAGAAGTTTTTGAGAAGACACTGATTGTATCAGGCAATTATCTATCGAAAGCGTGAGTTTTCGAGAATGGTTAATTTTATATTTTGAACCTCATAGCATACATGTTGTTTTTGTAGGATTTATAACCATGTTATTTATAGTGCACCATTTATTTATGTTATTTAAGTCAGTTTGTAATTTATTCTCAATGGATGACACATCCAGCCCTGATGTATGTAGCGTGGAGTCATCAGCATACATGTCAACTGAAGCTTCTTTGGAAGCTAAAGGTAGATCATTTACATAAATCAAGAACAAAAGTGGTCCTAGGATAGATCCCTGAGGGACACATGATTTGATGATTCTCTCCTCAGATTGATACTGTCCAACTCTGACTACTTGTGTCCTGTTAGACAGATATGACTGAAACCAACGTATTGTTAAAGTCGAAAAATGATACAAATTACAGGTTTGCTGCAATAATCATAACAAGTATCATAGTAACAACCATTACAACACGCCAGATAATAATGTACATATTCTTTACGTAATACCTTTATAAATAATAACCATTTGGACACTCAGATCGCAGAAAGAGCAACGTTATCTCTATTTTTTTCTATTTACCCGTAAACGAATTACGTCCCTTGGACATAAAATGTCAACGAGTATCATTTTGCGTGCCATAGAGTGCCAGTGGCATTTCTGACGTGGTCATCTCTGTTGAAAGTACGTATACAAATGAAAAACTTACGGTGAAACTCATAGTTGCCGTGTCATGGCTTGTACATGCAACTTCTGGGCTCACTTGGTAAGAGATTAACGTTGTGTCTTGATACAGGTTTGCTGCAATAATCATAACACGTATCATAGTAACAACCATTACAACACGCCAGATAATAATGTACATATTCTTTAAGTAATACCTTTATAAATAATAACCATTTGGACACTCAGATCGCAGAAAGAGCAACGTTATCTCTATTTTTTCTATTTACCCGTAAACGAATTACGTCCCTTGGACATAAAATGTAAACGAGTATCATTTTGCGTGCCATAGAGTGCCAGTGGCATTTCTGACGTGGTCATCTCTGTTGAAAGTACGTATACAAATGAAAAACTTACGGTGAAACTCATTGTTGCCGTGTCATGGCTTGTACATGCAACTTCTGGGCTCACTTGGTAAGAGATTAACGTTGTGTCTTGATACAGGTTTGCTGCAATAATCATAACAAGTATCATAGTAACAACCATTACAACACGCCAGATAATAATGTACATATTCTATACGTAATACCTTTATAAATAATAACCATTTGGACACTCAGATCGCAGAAAGAGCAACGTTATCTCTATTTTTTCTATTTACCCGTAAACGAATTACGTCCCTTGGACATAAAATGTCAACGAGTATCATTTTGCATGCCATAGAGTGCCAGTGGCATTTCTTACGTGGTCATCTCTGTTGAAAGTACGTATACAAATGAAAAACTTACGGTGAAACTCATTGTTGCCGTGTCATGGCTTGTACATGCAACTTCTGGGCTCACTTGGTAAGAGATTAACGTTGTGTCTTGATACAGGTTTGCTGCAATAATCATAACAAGTATCATAGTAACAACCATTACAACACGCCAGATAATAATGTACGTATTCTATACGTAATACCTTTATAAATAATAACCATTTGGACACTCAGATCGCAGAAAGAGCAACGTTATCTCTATTTTTTCTATTTACCCGTAAACGAATTACGTCCCTTGGACATAACATGTCAACGAGTATCATTTTGCGTGCCATAGAGTGCCAGTGGCATTTCTGACGTGGTCATCTCTGTTGAAAGTACGTATACAAATGAAAAACTTACGGTGAAACTCATTGTTGCCGTGTCATGGCTTGTACATGCAACTTCTGGGCTCACTTGGTAAGAGATTAACGTTGTGTCTTGATACAGGTTTGCTGCAATAATCATAACAAGTATCATAGTAACAACCATTACAACACGCCAGATAATAATGTACATATTCTATACGTAATACCTTTATAAATAATAACCATTTGGACACTCAGATCGCAGAAAGAGCAACGTTATCTCTATTTTTTCTAATTACCCGTAAACGAATTACGTCCCTTGGACATAAAATGTCAACGAGTATCATTTTGCGTGCCATAGACTGCCAGTGGCATTTCTGATGTAGTCATCTCTGTTGAAAGTACGTATACAAATGAAAAACTTACGGTGAAACTCATTGTTGCCGTGTCATGGCTTGTACATGCAACTTCTGGGCTCACTTGGTAAGAGATTAACGTTGTGTCTTGATACAGGTTAGCTGCAATAATCATAACAGGTATCATAGTAACAACCATTACAACACGCCAGATAATATTGTACATATTCTATACGTAATACCTTTATAAATAATAACCATTTGGACACTCAGATCGCAGAAAGAGCAACGTTATCTCTATTTTTTCTATTTACCCGTAAACGAATTACGTCCCTTGGACATAAAATGTCAACGAGTATCATTTTGCGTGCCATAGAGTGCCAGTGGCATTTCTGACGTGGTCATCTCTGTTGAAAGTACGTATACAAATGAAAAACTTACGGTGAAACTCATTGTTGCCGTGTCATGGCTTGTACATGCAACTTCTGGGCTCACTTGGTAAGAGATTAACGTTGTGTCTTGATACAGGTTTGCTGCAATAATCATAACAAGTATCATAGTAACAACACTTACAACACGCCAGATAATAATGTACATATTCTATACGTAATACCTTTATAAATAATAACCATTTGGACACTCAGATCGCAGAAAGAGCAACGTTATCTCTATTTTTTCTATTTACCCGTAAACGAATTACGTCCCTTGGACATAAAATGTCAACAAGTATCATTTTGCGTGCCATAGAGTGCCAGTGGCATTTCTGACGTGGTCATCTCTGTTGAAAGTACGTATACAAATGAAAAACTTACGGTGAAACTCATTGTTGCCGTGTCATGGCTTGTACATGCAACTTCTGGGCTCACTTGGTAAGAGATTAACGTTGTGTCTTGATACAGGTTTGCTGCAATAATCATAACAAGTATCATAGTAACAACCATTACAACACGCCAGATAATAATATACATATTCTATACGTAATACCTTTATAAATAATAACCATTTGGACACTCAGATCGCAGAAAGAGCAACGTTATCTCTATTTTTTCTATTTACCCGTAAACGAATTACGTCCCTTGGACATAAAATGTCAACGAGTATCATTTTGCGTGCCATAGACTGCCAGTGGCATTTCTGACGTGGTCATCTCTGTTGAAAGTACGTATACAAATGAAAAACTTACGGTGAAACTCATTGTTGCCGTGTCATGGCTTGTACATGCAACTTCTGGGCTCACTTGGTAAGAGATTAACGTTGTGTCTTGATACAGGTTTGCTGCAATAATCATAACAAGTATCATAGTAACAACCATTACAACACGCCAGATAATATTGTACATATTCTATACGTAATGCCTTTATAAATAATAACCATTTGGACACTCAGATCGCAGAAAGAGCAACGTTATCTCTATTTTTTCTATTTACCCGAAAACGAATTACGTCCCTTGGACATAAAATGTCAACGAGTATCATTTTGCGTGCCATAGAGTGCCAGTGGCATTTCTGACGTGGTCATCTCTGTTGAAAGTACGTATAGAAATAAAAAACTTACGGTGAAACTCATTGTTGCCGTGTCATGGCTTGTACATGCAACTTCTGGGCTCACTTGGTAAGAGATTAACGTTGTGTCTTGATACAGGTTTGCTGCAATAATCATAACAAGTATCATAGTAACAACCATTACAACACGCCAGATAATAATGTACATATTCTTTACGCAATACCTTTATAAATAATAACCATTTGGACACTCAGATCGCAGAAAGAGCAACGTTATCTCTATTTTTTCTATTTACCCGTAAACGAATTACGTCCCTTGGACATAAAATGTCAACGAGTATAATTTTGCGTGCCATAGAGTGCCAGTGGCATTTCTGACCAGGTCATCTCTGTTGAAAGTACGTATACAAATGAAAAACTTACGGTGAAACTCATTGTTGCCGTGTCATGGCTTGTACATGCAACTTCTGGGCTCACTTGGTAAGAGATTAAGGTTGTGTCTTGATACAGGTTTGCTGCAATAATCATAACAAGTATCATAGTAACAACCATTACAACACGCCAGATAATAATGTACATATTCTATACGTAATACCTTTATAAATAATAACCATTTGGACACTCAGATCGCAGAAAGAGCAACGTTATCTCTATTTTTTCTATTTACACGTAAACGAATTACGTACCTTGGACATAAAATGTCAACGAGTATCATTTTGCGTGCCATAGACTGCCAGTGGCATTTCTGACGTGGTCATCTCTGTTGAAAGTACGTATACAAATGAAAAAATTACGGTGAAACTCATTGTTGCCGTGTCATGGCTTGTACATGCAACTTCTGGGCTCACTTGGTAAGAGATTAACGTTGTGTCTTGATACAGGTTTGCTGCAATAATCATAACAAGTATCATAGTAACAACCATTACAACACGCCAGATAATATTATACATATTCTATACGTAATACCTTTATAAATAATAACCATTTGGACACTCAGATCGCAGAAAGAGCAACGTTATCTCTATTTTTTATATTTACCCGTAAACGAATTACGTCCCTTGGACATAAAATGTCAACGAGTATCATTGTGCGTGCCATAGAGTGCCAGTGGCATTTCTGACGTGGTCATCTCTGTTGAAAGTACGTAAACAAATGAAAAACTTACGGTGAAACTCATTGTTGCCGTGTCATGGCTTGTACATGCAACTTCTGGGCTCACTTGGTAAGAGATTAACGTTGTGTCTTGATACAGGTTTGCTGCAATAATCATAACAAGTATCATAGTAACAACCATTACAACACGCCAGATAATAATGTACATATTCTATACGTAATACCTTTATAAATAATAACCATTTGGACACCCAGATCGCAGAAAGAGCAACGTTATCTCTATTTTTTCTATTTACCCGTAAACGAATTACGTCCCTTGGACATAAAATGTCAACGAGTATCATTTTTTGCGTGCCAATGAGTGCCAGTGGCATTTCTGACGTGGTCATCTCTGTTGAAAGTACGTATACAAATGAAAAACTTACGGTGAAACTCATTGTTGCCGTGTCATGGCTTGTACATGCAACATCTTGGCTCACTTGGTAAGAGATTAACGTTGTGTCTTGATACAGGTTTGCTGCAATAATCATAACAAGTATCATAGTAACAACCATTACAACACGCCAGATAATAATGTACATATTCTATACGTAATACCTTTATAAAAAAATAACCATTTGGACACTCAGATCGCAGAAAGAGCAACGTTATCTCTATTTTTTCTATTTACCCGTAAACGAATTACGTCCCTTGGACATAAAATGTCAACGAGTATCATTTTGCGTGCCATAGAGTGCCAGTGGCATTTCTGACGTGGTCATCTCTGTTGAAAGTACGTATACAAATGAAAAACTTACGGTGAAACTCATTGTTGCCGTGTCATGGCTTGTACATGCAACTTCTGGGCTCACTTGGTAAGAGATTAACGTTGTGTCTTGATACAGGTTTGCTGCAATAATCATAACAAGTATCATAGTAACAACCATTACAACACGCCAGATAATAATGTACATATTCTATACGTAATACCTTTATAAATAATAACCATTTGGACACTCAGATCGCAGAAAGAGCAACGTTATCTCTATTTTTTCTATTTACCCGTAAACGAATTACGTCCCTTGGACATAAAATGTCAACGAGTATCATTTTGCGTGCCATAGACTGCCAGTGGCATTTCTGACGTGGTCATCTCTGTTGAAAGTACGTATACAAATGAAAAACTTACGGTGAAACGCATTGTTGCCGTGTCATGGCTTGTACATGCAACTTCTGGGCTCACTTGGTAAGAGATTAACGTTGTGTCTTGATACAGGTTTGCTGCAATAATCATAACAAGTATCATAGTAACAACCATTACAACACGCCAGATAATAATGTACATATTCTATACGTAATACCTTTATAAATAATAACCATTTGGACACTCAGATCGCAGAAAGAGCAACGTTATCTCTATTTTTTCTATTTACCCGTAAACGAATTACGTCCCTTGGACATAAAATGTCAACGAGTATCATTTTGCGTGCCATAGAGTGCCAGTGGCATTTCTGACGTGGTCATCTCTGTTGAAAGTACGTATACAAATGAAAAACTTACGGTGAAACTCATTGTTGCTGTGTCATGGCTTGTACATGCAACTTCTGGGCTCACTTGGTAAGAGATTAACGTTGTGTCTTGATACAGGTTTGCTGCAATAATCATAACAAGTATCATAGTAACAACCATTACAACACGCCAGATAATAATGTACATATTCTTTACGCAATACCTTTATAAATAATAACCATTTGGACACTCAGATCGCAGAAAGAGCAACGTTATCTCTATTTTTTCTATTTACCCGTAAACGAATTACGTCCCTTGGACATAAAATGTCAACGAGTATAATTTTGCGTGCCATAGAGTGCCAGTGGCATTTCTGACGTGGTCATCTCTGTTGAAAGTACGTATACAAATGAAAAACTTACGGTGAAACTCATTGTTGCCGTGTCATGGCTTGTACATGCAACTTCTGGGCTCACTTGGTAAGAGATTAAGGTTGTGTCTTGATACAGGTTTGCTGCAATAATCATAACAAGTATCATAGTAACAACCATTACAACACGCCAGATAATAATGTACATATTCTATACGTAATACCTTTATAAATAATAACCATTTGGACACTCAGATCGCAGAAAGAGCAACGTTATCTCTATTTTTTCTATTTACCCGTAAACGAATTACGTACCTTGGACATAAAATGTCAACGAGTATCATTTTGCGTGCCATAGACTGCCAGTGGCATTTCTGACGTGGTCATCTCTGTTGAAAGTACGTATACAAATGAAAAACTTACGGTGAAACTCATTGTTGCCGTGTCATGGCTTGTACATGCAACTTCTGGGCTCACTTGGTAAGAGATTAACGTTGTGTCTTGATACAGGTTTGCTGCAATAATCATAACAAGTATCATAGTAACAACCATTACAACACGCCAGATAATATTATACATATTCTATACGTAATACCTTTATAAATAATAACCATTTGGACACTCAGATCGCAGAAAGAGCAACGTTATCTCTATTTTTTATATTTACCCGTAAACGAATTACGTCCCTTGGACATAAAATGTCAACGAGTATCATTTTGCGTGCCATAGAGTGCCAGTGGCATTTCTGACGTGGTCATCTCTGTTGAAAGTACGTATACAAATGAAAAACTTACGGTGAAACTCATTGTTGCCGTGTCATGGGTTGTACATGCAACTTCTGGGCTCACTTGGTAAGAGATTAACGTTGTGTCTTGATACAGGTTTGCTGCAATAATCATAACAAGTATCATAGTAACAACCATTACAACACGCCAGATAATAATGTACATATTCTATACGTAATACCTTTATAAATAATAACCATTTGGACACCCAGATCGCAGAAAGAGCAACGTTATCTCTATTTTTTCTATTTACCCGTAAACGAATTACGTCCCTTGGACATAAAATGTCAACGAGTATCATTTTGCGTGCCAATGAGTGCCAGTGGCATTTTTGACGTGGTCATCTCTGTTGAAAGTACGTATACAAATGAAAAACTTACGGTGAAACTCATTGTTGCCGTGTCATGGCTTGTACATGCAACATCTTGGCTCACTTGGTAAGAGATTAACGTTGTGTCTTGATACAGGTTTGCTGCAATAATCATAACAAGTATCATAGTAACAACCATTACAACACGCCAGATAATAATGTACATATTCTATACGTAATACCTTTATAAAAAAATAACCATTTGGACACTCAGATCGCAGAAAGAGCAACGTTATCTCTATTTTTTCTATTTACCCGTAAACGAATTACGTCCCTTGGACATAAAATGTCAACGAGTATCATTTTGCGTGCCATAGAGTGCCAGTGGCATTTCTGACGTGGTCATCTCTGTTGAAAGTACGTATACAAATGAAAAACTTACGGTGAAACTCATTGTTGCCGTGTCATGGCTTGTACATGCAACTTCTGGGCTGACTTTGTAAGAGATTAACGTTGTGTCTTGATACAGGTTTGCTGCAATAATCATAACAAGTATCATAGTAACAACCATTACAACACGCCAGATAATAATGTACATATTCTTTATGTAATACCTTTATAAATAATAACCATTTGGACACTCAGATCGCAGAAAGAGCAACGTTATCTCTATTTTTTCTATTTACCCGTAAACGAATTACGTCCCTTGGACATAAAATGTCAACGAGTATCATTGTGCGTGCCATAGAGTGCCAGTGGCATTTCTGACGTGGTCATCTCTGTTGAAAGTACGTATACAAATGAAAAACTTACGGTGAAACTCATTGTTGCCGTGTCATGGCTTGTACATGCAACTTCTGGGCTCACTTGGTAAGAGATTAACGTTGTGTCTTGATACAGGTTTGCTGCAATAATCATAACAAGTATCATAGTATTAACCATTACAACACGCCAGATAATAATGTACATATTCTATACGTAATACCTTTATAAATAATAACCATTTGGACACTCAGATCGCAGAAAGAGCAACGTTATCTCTATTTTTTCTATTTACCCGTAAACGAATTACGTCCCTTGTACATAAAATGTCAACGAGTATCATTTTGCGTGCCATAGAGTGCCAGTGGCATTTCTGACGTGGTCATCTCTGTTGAAAGTACGTATACAAATGAAAAACTTACGGTGAAACTCATTGTTGCCGTGTCATGGCTTGTACATGCAACTTCTGGGCTCACTTGGTAAGAGATTAACGTTGTGTCTTGATACAGGTTTGCTGCAATAATCATAACAAGTATCATAGTAACAACCATTGCAACACGCCAGATATTAATGTACATATTCTATACGTAATACCTTTATAAATAATAACCATTTGGACACTCAGATCGCAGAAAGAGCAACGTTATCGCTATTTTTTCTATTTACCCGTAAACAAATTACGTCCCTTGGACATAAAATGTCAACGAGTATCATTTTGCGTGCCATAGAGTGCCAGTGGCATTTCTGACGTGGTCATCTCTGTTGAAAGTACGTATACAAATGAAAAACTTACGGTGAAACTCATTGATGCCGTGTCATGGCTTGTACATGCAACTTCTGGGCTCACTTGGTAAGAGATTAACGTTGTGTCTTGATACAGGTTTGCTGCAATAATCATAACAAGTATCATAGTAACAACCATTACAACACGCCAGATAATAATGTACATATTCTATACGTAATACCTTTATAAATAATAACCATTTGGACACTCAGATCGCAGAAAGAGCAACGTTATCTCTATTTTTTCTATTTACCCGTAAACGAATTACGTCCCTTGGACATAAAATGTCAACGAGTATCATTTTGCGTGCCATAGAGTGCCAGTGGCATTTCTGACGTGGTCATCTCTGTTGAAAGTACGTATACAAATGAAAAACTTACGGTGAAACTCATTGTTGCCGTGTCATGGCTTGTACATGCAACTTCTGGGCTCACTTGGTAAGAGATTAACGTTGTGTCCTGATACAGGTTTTCTGCAATAATCATAACAAGTATCATAGTAACAACCATTACAACACGCCAGATTATAATGTACATATTCTATACGTAATACCTTTATAAATAATAACCATTTGGACACTCAGATCGCAGAAAGAGCAACGTTATCTCTATTTTTTCTATTTACCCGTAAACGAATTACGTCCCTTGGACATAAAATGTCAACGAGTATCATTTTGCGTGCCATAGACTGCCAGTGGCATTTCTGACGTGGTCATCTCTGTTGAAAGTACGTATACAAATGAAAAACTTACGGTGAAACTCATTGTTGCCGTGTCATGGCTTGTACATGCAACTTCTGGGCTCACTTGGTAAGAGATTAACGTTGTCTCTTGATACAGGTTTGCTGCAATAATCATAATAAGTATCATAGTAACAACCATTACAACAAGCCAGATAATAATGTACATATTCTATACGTAATACCTTTATAAATAATAACCATTTGGACACTCAGATCGCAGAAAGAGCAACGTTATCTCTATTTTTTCTATTTACCCGTAAACGAATTACGTCCCTTGGACATAAAATGTCAACGAGTATCATTTTGCGTGCCAATGAGTGCCAGTGGCATTTCTGACGTGGTCATCTCTGTTGAAAGTACGTATACAAATGAAAAACTTACGGTGAAACTCATTGTTGCCGTGTCATGGCTTGTACATGCAACATCTTGGCTCACTTGGTAAGAGATTAACGTTGTGTCTTGATACAGGTTTGCTGCAATAATCATAACAAGTATCATAGTAACAACCATAACAACACGCCAGATAATAATGTACATATTCTATACGTAATACCTTTATAAAAAAATAACCATTTGGACACTCAGATCGCAGAAAGAGCAACGTTATCTCTATTTTTTCTATTTACCCGTAAACGAATTACGTCCCTTGGACATAAAATGTCAACGAGTATCATTGTTGCCGTGTCATGGCTTGTACATGCAACTTCTGGGCTCACTTTGTAAGAGATTAACGTTGTGTCTTGATACAGGTTTGCTGCAATAATCATAACAAGTATCATAGTAACAACCATTACAACACGCCAGATAATAATGTACATATTCTTTATGTAATACCTTTATAAATAATAACCATTTGGACACTCAGATCGCAGAAAGAGCAACGTTATCTCTATTTTTTCTATTTACCCGTAAACGAATTACGTCCCTTGGACATAAAATGTCAACGAGTATCATTGTGCGTGCCATAGAGTGCCAGTGGCATTTCTGACGTGGTCATCTCTGTTGAAAGTACGTATACAAATGAAAAACTTACGGTGAAACTCATTGTTGCCGTGTCATGGCTTGTACATGCAACTTCTGGGCTCACTTGGTAAGAGATTAACGTTGTGTCTTGATACAGGTTTGCTGCAATAATCATAACAAGTATCATAGTATTAACCATTACAACACGCCAGATAATAATGTACATATTCTATACGTAATACCTTTATAAATAATAACCATTTGGACACTCAGATCGCAGAAAGAGCAACGTTATCTCTATTTTTTCTATTTACCCGTAAACGAATTACGTCCCTTGTACATAAAATGTCAACGAGTATCATTTTGCGTGCCATAGAGTGCCAGTGGCATTTCTGACGTGGTCATCTCTGTTGAAAGTACGTATACAAATGAAAAACTTACGGTGAAACTCATTGTTGCCGTGTCATGGCTTGTACATGCAACTTCTGGGCTCACTTGGTAAGAGATTAACGTTGTGTCTTGATACAGGTTTGCTGCAATAATCATAACAAGTATCATAGTAACAACCATTGCAACACGCCAGATATTAATGTACATATTCTATACGTAATACCTTTATAAATAATAACCATTTGGACACTCAGATCGCAGAAAGAGCAACGTTATCGCTATTTTTTCTATTTACCCGTAAACAAATTACGTCCCTTGGACATAAAATGTCAACGAGTATCATTTTGCGTGCCATAGAGTGCCAGTGGCATTTCTGACGTGGTCATCTCTGTTGAAAGTACGTATACAAATGAAAAACTTACGGTGAAACTCATTGATGCCGTGTCATGGCTTGTACATGCAACTTCTGGGCTCACTTGGTAAGAGATTAACGTTGTGTCTTGATACAGGTTTGCTGCAATAATCATAACAAGTATCATAGTAACAACCATTACAACAAGCCAGATAATAATGTACATATTCTATACGTAATACCTTTATAAATAATAACCATTTGGACACTCAGATCGCAGAAAGAGCAACGTTATCTCTATTTTTTCTATTTACCCGTAAACGAATTACGTCCCTTGGACATAAAATGTCAACGAGTATCATTTTGCGTGCCATAGAGTGCCAGTGGCATTTCTGACGTGGTCATCTCTGTTGAAAGTACGTATACAAATGAAAAACTTACGGTGAAACTCATTGTTGCCGTGTCATGGCTTGTACATGCAACTTCTGGGCTCACTTGGTAAGAGATTAACGTTGTGTCCTGATACAGGTTTTCTGCAATAATCATAACAAGTATCATAGTAACAACCATTACAACACGCCAGATTATAATGTACATATTCTATACGTAATACCTTTATAAATAATAACCATTTGGACACTCAGATCGCAGAAAGAGCAACGTTATCTCTATTTTTTCTATTTACCCGTAAACGAATTACGTCCCTTGGACATAAAATGTCAACGAGTATCATTTTGCGTGCCATAGACTGCCAGTGGCATTTCTGACGTGGTCATCTCTGTTGAAAGTACGTATACAAATGAAAAACTTACGGTGAAACTCATTGTTGCCGTGTCATGGCTTGTACATGCAACTTCTGGGCTCACTTGGTAAGAGATTAACGTTGTCTCTTGATACAGGTTTGCTGCAATAATCATAACAAGTATCATAGTAACAACCATTACAACAAGCCAGATAATAATGTACATATTCTATACGTAATACCTTTATAAATAATAACCATTTGGACACTCAGATCGCAGAAAGAGCAACGTTATCTCTATTTTTTCTATTTACCCGTAAACGAATTACGTCCCTTGGACATAAAATGTCAACGAGTATCATTGTGCGTGCCATAGAGTGCCAGTGGCATTTCTGACGTGGTCATCTCTGTTGAAAGTACGTATACAAATGAAAAACTTACGGTGAAACTCATTGTTGCCGTGTCATGGCTTGTACATGCAACTTCTGGGCTCACCTGGTAAGAGATTAACGTTGTGTCTTGATACAGGTTTGCTGCAATAATCATAACAAGTATCATAGTAACAACCATTACAACACGCCAGATAATAATGTACATATTCTTTACATAATACCTTTATAAATAATAACCATTTGGACACTCAGATCGCAGAAAGAGCAACGTTATCTCTATTTTTTCTATTTACCCGTAAACGAATTACGTCCCTTGGACATAAAATGTCAACGAGTATCATTTTGCGTGCCATAGAGTGCCAGTGGCATTTCTGACGTGGTCATCTCTGTTGAAAGTACGTATACAAATGAAAAACTTACGGTGAAACTCATTTCTGCCGTGTCATGGCTTGTACATGCAACTTCTGGGCTCACTTGGTAAGAGATTACCGTTGTGTCTTGATACAGGTTTGCTGCAATAATCATAACAAGCATCATAGTAACAACCATTACAACACGCTAGATAATAATGTACATATTCTATACGTTATACCTTTATAAATAATAACCATTTGGACACTCAGATCGCAGAAAGAGCAACGTTATCTCTATTTTTTCTATTTACCCGTAAACGAATTACGTCCCTTGGACATAAAATGTCAACGAGTATCATTTTGCGTGCCATAGAGTGCCAGTTGCATTTCTGACGTGGTCATCTCTGTTGAAAGTACGTATACAAATGAAAAACTTACGGTGAAACTCATTGTTGCCGTGTCATGACTTGTACATGCAACTTCTGGGCTCACTTGGTAAGATTAACGTTGTGTCTTGATACAGGTTTGCTGCAATAATCATAACAAGTATCATAGTAACAACCATTACAACACGCCAGATAATAATGTACATATTCTATACGTAATACCTTTATAAATAATAACCATTTGGACACTCAGATCGCAGAAAGAGCAACGTTATCTCTATTTTTTCTATTTACCCGTAAACGAATTACGTCCCTTGGACATAAAATGTCAACGAGTATCATCTTGCGTGCCATAGACTGCCAGTGGCATTTCTGACGTGGTCATCTCTGTTGAAAGTACGTATACAAATGAAAAACTTACGGTGAAACTCATTGTTGCCGTGTCATGGCTTGTACATGCAACTTCTGGGCTCACTTGGTAAGAGATTAACGTTGTGTCTTGATACAGGTTTGCTGCAATAATCATAACAAGTATCATAGTAACAACCATTACAACACGCCAGATAATATTGTACATATTCTATACGTAATACCTTTATTAATAATAACCATTTGGACACTCAGATCGCAGAAAGAGCAACGTTATCTCTATTTTTTCTATTTACCCGTAAACGAATTACGTCCCTTGGACATACAATGTCAACGAGTATCATTTTGCGTGCCATAGAGTGCCAGTGGCATTTCTGACGTGGTCATCTCTGTTGAAAGTACGTATACAAATGAAAAACTTACGGTGAAACTCATTGTTGCCGTGTCATGGCTTGTACATGCAACTTCTGGGCTCACTTGGTAAGAGATTAACGTTGTGTCTTGATAATAATATAATAATAATAATAATAATAATAATAAATTCTTTATTTCATGAAGGTACAACTCATTAAGATTATACAAACAATTGCACAACACTTATCTTCCATGAGGCCTTCTGATAACAACAGCAACTTATAAACAATAGCAAGTGAATACATGCACGTGAATGGGACAAGTTCATGATTTCATACAGGTTAGGATATGCCTGAATGTTTCTGAGCCCAGATCTGAGAATCTAATACTGGGTAGTGATATGTACATTTGAAAATGTCAGTGAAATGGACAAATTCAAGAGGGTCTCTTCAAACTATTGATATTAAAAAAAAAGCAAATTGGTCAACACCGTGTTTTTTGCTGGATATTTCGCGCAACAGACATCAAGTTTCACAAAGAATATGTTTTTAAGAAAATCCTTAAGTTCTACAGTGGTCCAGAGGGATCCTGCTACATATGCAGAGCTATGTAATAATAACTGTGTTGTCAGACGTAAAAATGCAAACATTTACGTTCCGATATTTGTAAATGCTTTCAATAACATTTTGAGATCAGCAACCTGGTTTCATTACATTTAATAATAAAATCTGATAAAATACATTTGATATCATGTCCCTAAAGCACTGTTTTCTATGTATTAAGGTTCTTGTTTCTATACTAAATATTCATATGTTTCACTCTGTATTCGTGATATGTATCGTATTCGCCACCCCATGTATTCGTTAGCCGTG
>JAWPHD010016484.1:0-49568 GCA_037043455.1 Cyrtodaria siliqua
TATATTTCACCTTTGAAATTAAACGTAAATAAATAGATGTGACTTTACAATGACTTTATCCCCAGTCATTTCATGGTGGATAATCTAAACGATATTTATCATACAAGGATTAATTTGATTTTTTCTGGACAACTTAATTAAACGAACCAGAATCTCCGATATTAGTCTCGTCAATCCAAGGTCATAAGCCCAGAGCCACCAACTTTCGAAGAGGACACAGTGACATTAATAATGGATTAACTTAATGTGAAAAAGTGTAATGGGAGTTTCTTGCGATGACGCCGAAACATTTCTAAATGCGTTCGAGGCATATTCGGTGTTTCGGAAAATAGAGGACGGTTTCAGCAAGATTGTCGCCTTCCAATTACACCTCGAAGGGCCGGCCCTTATCTGGTTTACGGCCTGGGCAATGATATTAAGCGTGAATGGTTGTAAAAGTTCAGGAGGCATTTGATGCCAGTGCCGACAACCACCAACCGTTTTTGATGGTAGAAAGTGAACGGTTTCAAACTTGACAGTCGGATCTGGACTATCCATTGAGGACTATTATAGTCAAGTTATATTGAAAAGGGCAGACACATTAGTAAAAACCCACAGGAAATTCTCCTAAAGTTCATAAGTGGGTTGCCCCAGCAGTTGGCGTTCTTTCGTCCGAGCTGGAAATCCAAGGGAAGTACAACAAGCCCAACTCTCTGCCAAGATGGGAGAGGCATACGGATACCTTAATTTTAACGCTCCGGTTCAAACAACCAATGCTGCCGGTGTCGGATGGACAAATTGGTGAGAAAAGTTGATATGAAACTCTGTCCAGGAGACCAAGATGCCAAGAGTTTGGAGGGACATTTCAGACAGTCACGGTAGGTTGTCTGTCACGCGTGTCGTAGGAGTGGCCATTTTGAATTGGATGCGGGGCCAGAGCCATTCGGACGTTCAGTGCCAATTGTGCAGCCAAATGGGACATTTGCCGAAGGACTGCTTCTTTTTAATTCCGGGAATTCGGGAAACAGAGCCGCCCAAGAGACACAGGACGTGGACCCTTGTGAGGGAGAGTTCCACCACCAACACGGGCAAACAAACAACCCTACTACATGCTACCATAAATTGGGGACAAATTCAAGTGATTTAAACGATGACTCAGATCTTACATGTGACAATACTTTGATATTAATTTTAATGCCTTCATCGATTGTGAGAATTGTGGAAATGACAAGACAATGTATAAGTACTAGCAATTTTTCGTATGTACATGCACATTGTTCCAGTTGTTGTGTTAGCTTTGTTGGATTCTGTCAGCTCCATAAATTTAATGTCTAAAATGTTATATGACTCTCTGTCAAGTAAAATCAAAACTCCATTATTACCTTTGTTGATGACAAATTAATACCTCAGGAAATTTGTATCAATGGTATAGCCACAGTCAAAACTGGTATGCAAGGAAAACAGCACATTTTGGATGTTTATGTGATAGGGGCTACAGACTCACCCTCTTATCATTGGAACAGGTCACATGAGGTCACATGGTGTGCAACTAGATTGTGGCAGTACACCTGGAAAGTTAAGTCGGTGCAAAGTTTGGGTTAAGAAGCGAATTTCAATTGCACCTATTTCAGAGTCTATTTTGTGGGGAATGGTTCCAAAAACAATTAATATGGGATATCAAGGGATATGTTCAGGAAGTAGTCATGTTAATAAAAAGCAGTCATAATGTAGTCAGATCGATGGCTGTGGTCACGTCAAACTCTATGGTACCCATGCAAATCCTCAACCCCCGCGTCGGAACTTTGGTAATTCATAAAGGCAAGCCTCTTGGTACCTTTCATGTAATGGATGAATCATATGAGATACTTTCTATGGATAAGAAAGCAAGTGTAAACAGGACTAAACACAAATAATGACATGAAATCGAAAAACTGTGATAATGCTGAAATGGGTGCAGGTGATAGACATCGTTGTTTTAACATCACAATGAAAACATAGTAGTGGAAACGATGAAACATTTTAAAACATAGTAGTGGGAATGATGAAACATTTTTGTTTAACTTTGAACTTGATTTAAATGACTGATCGGTGAAACAAAAGGAGGACATGCAGCGCATTTTGACCAAAAACAGGGATGTATTCGTTACGTTTAAATCCTGATTTGAATGTTTCCAATGTCATTGAACATCAAATTCACCTCAAGCCAGAAGCATCATCTAAACATCAACGTCCCTATAAGCTCCAACTGACAAGAGAGAAGTATTCAGGCACCAGTTGGATGAATCTACTTAGTCAGGGTGTCATAACACCTGTCAGTGAAAGGAAGATATTACAATTTCTAGTCCGATAGTGTTGGTTTCGAAGCGCAAGGTATTGAATCAGGGTCTCGGGAGGGAAGCCATTTTTGTCAATATACCGTTTTTGTGTGGATTTTCGTTATCTAAATTCCCAGACTCAAGATTTCTGCTATGCAATCCCAGATGTTCAAGAACTTACCGAATATTTCACTCAAAGAGTACCAAACTATATATCCTCTATTGATATGAGTTCCGGTTTCTTTCAAATGAAGATTTCTTCTGAGTCGACTAAATACACTGCCTTTAATACCTGTTTTGGTACATACAAATTTAGTAGTCTACCGATCAGTCTTAAACCATCACCAAACAGCTTCCAACTTTTAATGGACAGGGTTTTACATGGGTTATCTTTTAAATCTACTCTTTGTTATTTGGATGATGTAGTTATTATGTCAGAATCGTTTGAGATTGTCAGATTTACATGAGATGTTTGACCGGTTCTGGAAGGCAGGATTGAAATTGTCACCGGGAATATATAAGTTTGCAAAGAGAAAGTGTGTTTTCCTAGGTCATGAAATCGCTAAAGATGGAATAAGACCCCCGACTCGATGCCATTTCAGAATACCCTTTACATAACAACACGGAAGCTTTAAAACGATATTTAGGCATGATGAATTGGTTCAGTCAATACATTCGTAATTATAGTGCAGTTGCAAATTGTTTGTACAAAATGCTTCGCAAGGGTGTCAAGTTTGTTTGGCTCAAGGAGCACCAGATTGCATTTGATCGGTTGAGGGAATCTTTACTAAAATCTGAAGCTTTGGCATTTCCACGGTATGATTTACCTTTTGTGTTGGCTGTTGATAGTTCAAGCAGGGGCACTGGCTATATGTTGCAGCAGAAACACTCGACCACCGAGGGTAATGTTACTATAATTCATGTTGTACGGTTTGGTTCAAAGTCCTTATCTAAATGGCAACAATCTTATTGACCTACAAAGTTGGCACTGTTAGGCATGATGTCGAGCGTTCTTGATTGCGCATCGTATCTAAGGGGTCGGCATTTTACTGTGGAGTGCGACCATCAAGCTCTGAAACCTCTATTTCAGAAAAGCTTAAAAGAGGCCATCTATGAACGCAGGTTAGCTATCTTCAAAGGAGTTTGATTTCGAGATTCATTGCAAGCCTGCGGAACAAATGGCTGTCCGTGATGCACTTTCTAGATGTTATTCCAAACCCAGTTTGGAGGCCCACTATTCTAGTCCTGATGAAAGTGACATTTTCTTTCCATCTGTTCCTGACAAAAACACAGATAGAATCACTTAGCCTAATAATCTCACACCCCAGGACGCATTATGTCCTGAAAGCACAGTTCAAAGTGCTGCTGTAAGTATATAAATACCAAGCCACTATGTGTGAAACATGATACTGGGTCAGACTATGATGCAGACACGGAAATAGATGGATTCTCATAGGTTAAGAAAGTAAACAGACGTGGAAAACCCGGCTTTTCTATTAATATAACACAAGACACAACACGTCATGGAAATTGCACAGAGACTAGCCACACAGGAACAGATTTTACAACTGCAACTACCGAGGAAACGTCAGAATCAAGTTTTAGTGAGGATCCTTTTGAGAAGTTGGAATTAGTCTCAAAGTTTGACTTCTGCCTTGAGAAAATTCAAGAATTGCAGAAAAAGGATCCAAAACAAGCAATTCAACCAATATCAGCTTGTTTTGCCGGATACAATGGTCAAAACAGTTATATCATGATTCAGCACATGGGACGTTTGGTGACAGACTATGTGAGGTCATGTCCAGCATGTCAAAAGCATAAACAAACAAAACACCATACAGAATCAGGTATTACAGCATATCGGACACCAAAGTTCACCTTTTAAGGTATGGCAAGTCGATCTGTATGGACCGCTACCTGTTACTCAGCAAGGATTTAGCTACGTCTTGACAGCTTAATAAGTGTAACCCTTTTGTGTTTGTGATGTCGTTTGCATTTATTATTGCTTTTGCCTTCTTGTTTGTCTGTTTGCGTGTTTGTTTCTGTGTTTTGTGGTTGACTGTCCTCCTTGAATGTTACTTTCCCTGTCCGATCTTTTTATATTTCTTTTCAATCGGTACTTTAATAGGTACAATTCCATTAGCCAACAAGGACACATTGTCAGTTGCTTCAGGTCTGATGCAGATTTTTACAAAATATGGTATTTGTGATACATTGATTTCCGATTTAAGAACAGAATTTACTTCCAAATGTATGGCAGAAGTGTGTCGACAACTAAGTTTTCCACAGGAATTTACCCCTAGTTTTGTACATCACTGTCTAGGAGCATGTGAAAGGACACATACGACTCTAGCTGAAAGATTAACGCCATACATTAACCAAACTCACAACAACTGGGTGGACATACTATCAAGTGTGACGTTTTCCATTAATCAATCCTTACATACTACAACAGGATATTCGCCTCATGAAGTAATATATGGTCAGCGTCCGAGGTTCCCTTTGGCAGCACACAAACTACTGATTTCAGTATTCCGGTAGATGCACGAGCATATATCCCCGTAAGCATGCTGAAAGACTGAATGTCATCCGTACATAACTGATAAAAAAATGTTATCAAGTCGCAACAGAGCATGTTGGATCGCGCAAATGAAAACATAAATCCACTGAATGTGTCACCAGGCGGTCTTACATGTAGAGACTACAGGTGCAAGGCAGACATTGCAAAACAAGTACACTGGCCCCTTTGTAATTGAATGATATAATAGCCCCCAATTTAGTGATACTGGAAACGCCAGACACTGGTGTGTGTCTCAAAAACCCAATGCCTCTTAATCGTCTGAAAATGGCATATGTACGTAAACTGCAGCCCACACCTTATTTTCTCACACAGTAAAGTTGTAACTTGTGAAAATGGACAACATACCGGCACTGGGTTAGCTATGCAAGTGCATACTGATGGTGCCGTGCTGGAAACCAAACAAGTACCATCGCGATCAGATGAACAAACAGTGGGATACATAGTTCCTGAACTGCGACGCTCAACAAGACAACACAGAGCACCGGATCGTTTTGGTGTCAATGTCGACCTTGATACAGTCATGTCATCGGGGTGGGGGGGGGGGGGGGGGGGGGGGGGGGAAGAATTCATGGTACCATAAGATTAAGCGGGATTTAGGACAGAGGCCTGCTATGGGTACCACTGAGTATTTAGTTCACATGAAAGGGGAGCCTTCCGAAAATGCCTTACGGTTGCCAAAATCTAGTTTAAAGCAAAATTAGCAGTACGGCAAAAAACTCCCCCAGTTATCACTGTCGTGAAACCTGTACGGCTACTGTACGGCTAGCCGATTTTGCTATTTCCAAGATGGCGGACATGTCAACACCCTAAAAGTAAGTGCCTTACATTTTTACTCGTTACTTACTTAATTCGGCGTGACATGGATAGATATGTATGCTGACAGTTAGATAAATGATTCCTTTACACTCGGCTGCATAGTATGTAACGAAAGATTTACTACTTTTTGAAAAATCATCGCTAAAGCATGTCATTTTTTGTTGATTTGAAATCGAAGCGAGGAGTCGCACCTGTTTTGAATCATTACTGGCTTGTTTCTTCACGGATTGGAGCGAAATATATAACTTGTATTTCTTACTTTATGATGACAGCGAAATGACCAGATAACTAATTTCTTGTAAACTATGCAATAAATAAGCAAAATTCCGATTCAAAAAATATTAGGCTGTACGGTGCGTTACCATTTCAAATTTGCTACTGTACGGTGCGTTCAGAACCCACATCTGTACGGTGCGTTACACATATTTGACAAAATTACTGTACGGTGCATTATGTATAATTGAGGAGTTTTGGTGTGTTTTAGATGTAGACCATTTCTATATATTTTTGTTCTTTTAAATTAGAAAAGTTGTTTTATTTTTAGTTTCAGAGTTTCAAGCTTTGCGAGTTATAGCAAGACACATTCTATATAAGTTAGTTAGTTTTAAGGATATGTTGCGCTTTCAGATTTTATGCTGAACTTTTTTGATCATCTACATGTGTGTATCTTGTTACAAGAATGCTTATTCTTAATTGCAATTCTACAAATTGCAGATTATAATTAGAAAGAAAAACGCATAATATTTATGTATTTGAAAAATTATGCTTGCCTCCCAAGTTTCACTACAGTGTACACTTTTAAAAACTGTCGTGTAAAACAGATGCGACTCCTCGCTTCGATTTCAGATCGACAAAAAATGACATGCTTCAGCGATGATTTTTCAAAAAGTAATAAATCCTTTGTTACATACTATGCAGCCGAGTGAGCCTGATGATCTTATCCCCAATCATTTCATTATTTCAAACTCATCATTAATATGTTGAACTATATTGTTAATCAAAACACTTCATACACTCATTGTGCCTTACCGGCTGGGTAAATGCCAGGATCTTATTCGAGACTGACAGGGATGTATACATTGTTTTTATGCTCGAAAAAAATATTTTGCATTATTTAACAGTGACTTATAGGCTCATGGGACTGTGTGCTTTTCCAACTGTTCTTGTAATATTGCCATACGCATGTCACTATATTAACATATTTACTTACTTACTACATTACTTATATATTATATGTATTTGAAATGTAGATCTACAACGCATGTCGAGGGTTTAACGCGAAACTATTGTAACTCAGGTTTAGAAAATTTTAATAGGAGAAGCAAAAAAACATCTTATTTTCATCATAAATGCATTTAAGAACTTTATTCTCTGGCATGTAATAAAGAAATGGTATCCATTTATGATTTGAGAAGAAAATAAATAATTCATGTTATTCTGTATAAGAAATTTAAGAAATATTGACTTACAATAGTTTCGCGCTAACAATTTGAAGATGTAGATGAAATATTTCAGAGCGAAACTATTGTAACTAAAACAAATTAGCAGTTATTGATACATTTTTTCAGTGTCTTTTTTTAAAACTACATACGTCAATGAAAACTATTGGACAGTATAGTTTTAGGCAGTAAGCGTGTATGTTAAGGCTCATTTTGGACAAACCTTAGAATGGTAAGCAGCTCTAAATCCCTTAAGTTCTTGTTATCTTTATTTTAAGTTTAGTTTCACAGTTGAAGCATACAAGAGTTATCATTATCTTCCTTTTACATAGTTATTAAATCGTTTCCCTCTTCATTAAGATTTGACTTTATAAAGCTAAAAAATGTTTATAAAAATTACTAAAGGCAAGTGGCTATTTTAACAAACACGTTTTTTGTGGCGATTAGCTTATTGTAGGGACAATGGGTTTTACTGAATAGTTGAACCTCTAGCTTCTTGCACCACTGTGTCTCCTCTTTCGGTTTAGGAGTTGGACGGGTGTTTGTTGTTTGTTTGGGGGTGGGGTAGGGGTGTTGGAAGTAAAATTTTACGAATTGGACAACACGAGCCTTCCAGTATTATTAAACTTGATTGAATAATCCCATATAAAATAGTGTCTTAGTTGCAAATGCAGAGTTTTTCATATATTATAATTGTGTTAGTTTAAGTTGCAAAATGACTTAAACCAGTCCTGGATAGAACCATTCACTTGAAGAGGCACACGGCAATCTTGAAGTAGTTAAAAATCTTGGTGTCGGGTTAGTTTTTCCAAATATCTTGCATGTTTTAAATAATTATAATTAGTTCAGTAATTCAAAGCAATTGTTCTTACATATTATTAATTATTGATTATATTACACCAACATTATATTTAAAACCTATGACAGAAGAAAGACGTAGAATCTGAAATTACATTTCCTTTAATATAATTGTATGCAAGCATTATACTGGATTCATAATTTAAACTTTGATGAATACTTCAAGATTGCTATGGGTCCCTTTAATGCAAACCAATTGGTTAAATATGTACCTTCCTACATACCTACCCACTTATGAAATCTTGGGCAGGGAAACTACAAACAAACTTTTTATTAAGGATGGCCTAAAGAGTTTATACCAGCCCTGACCTTTGATATTATAAGTATTACTTACTGCTTTATTGATAGATGAAACTGTCCTGGCGAAAAAGATTATAAAGTTGTTTTTCATAATTATGTTGTTCTAAGTCATTTTCGGCTCCAATTTTAATATATTAGGTTATTTCTATTGGCCATGAATCACCATGAAACACCTGAACGTCTGATCTGGTTAAAATTTGATAAATATGTTTTTCATATAGATAATGATATTTATTTAGCATATAGATAACAATATTTATTTAGCAGTAACCTACATTGCGCCAGAAAATTCACCTATGCACAACAGATATGAAATTGATATGTTTAGACAAATCGAAAATGATATTAACGTGTATAAAGATCTGGGTAAAATATTTATTACGGGGGACATGAACGCCAGAATCCGCCGAAAATGTGACTATATCGATAATGACCGTAGCTTTGGTAACGACGACATATTTGATATAGACGTCCAATTACCCCGTACAACGCACGACCTCACCTCAAACAGGTTTGGCGAGTACCTCCTTGACCTTTGTAAAGCATCGAATATGCGTATATTACATAAAGACAAGCATGAGGGCAAATTATAATGCATAACACATAACGGTGAAAGTTTAGTAGATCATCTGTTGACGCCCGTATCGAATTTTAATGATATTGTTGAATTTTGTGTTCACGATTTAAATGAGTATTCAAACCACGCCCCTATCGCTTTCTCGTTCAAAATAAAGACAAATATCGAGAAAAAAATATTAATTCATCTATATTCTACAAATGGAATAATAACCGAAAAGAGTCATTTTTAAATGACGTAGCCTCTGACATCCACCTTCTCGAACACGGCTTAACGGCTGAAATCAACCACGACGCTGAAACAGATATTCTTGTCAATATATTTACTGCTTATTTAAACTCTAAAGGCAATAAATATTTTAAAATATTATCAAACCGAACGATACGCAGTTTAACACAAACAATAAAAGTAAACAAAAATGGTATAATGAAGAATGCAACTGTACAAAAACGCCATTCAACAATACAATAGAAATAAAAATAACGACACTCGGAGAAACGTATTCGAAAAGGAAAAAGACTATAAATATTATTGCAGAAAGTGTAAAAATAATTTTAACAGAGACGTAGGTAAGAAAATGAACGACATGAGACGCAAACGCCCGCGAGAGTTCTGGAAAATATTTAAACAAAAATCTGTGAATAAAAATGGCGAACAAATACCCACAGAAGAATTTTATAATCATTTTAAGAGTTTAGCAGCAAATGCGATATCTCATACAAATGAAGAAGGCGTCGAGTTCCTGCAAGATTTTTTAAATAACGATCTAGCAGAATCTACATATAGTGAACTCGACCGACCGATTACTATTGAAGAAATAGTACGCGCATCAAAGTTGTTAGGAAACAATAAAGCATGTTCATTTGACAAGATCCTATACGAATATGTTAAAGAAAGCATAGACACGATTGCAAAATCACTCGAAATACTGTTTAATTATATCCTAGACAAAAACGTATTTCCACGTAGTTGGTTAACCGGCCTCATAATACCAAAATACAAGAAGGGGGATCCGTCTGACCCAAATAATGACAGAGGCATAATAATCACAAGCCGTTTTGCCATTTTTTTTACAGTTATTATAAACGAGAGATTAAAGAAATGGGCATTAGATTATATGAATATTTCATGTGTATCCGGTGAAGATAGGGAATTCCAACCCGTGGTATAAGTGTTTTTATCGGAACCGAGGCTCTGCCGAGGTTCCGATTAAAACACTTATACCGAGGGTTGGAATTCCCTATCTGAACCGAATGCCCATGATAGATTCTTTTTCTTGCATATAAGAGACATATTGTCAACTTGTAAGTCAACTTGTTTAAGAATAGTTAACGGTAGAATAGGTTGTAATACTGATGTTTGTACTTTTGTGTCACACAATGGGGAGTCAGTGATTGATTACCTACTCACACGAGATATACATTTTTCAAATATAAATACTTTCAAAATTGGTTCTATTAATGAGTGGAGTGACCACTCACCTATTAAATTTTCCTTGTGTTGTAATAATACATCGCCTATAACGGTAGATAAAAGCGACGTAAAATATAAATGGGATAATTTATTGAGGGAGCGTTTTCGCTCAGGTCTAATAGCAAAATTGTCCGATTTAAATAATTTAACGGCAAATATTGATTGCTCGAATAGGGATTCTGTTAATCTTGTTATGAATGATTTCACCCAGATAATACGTGATGTATCTGATCCGTTGTTTTCAAAAAACTATAATCATAAAAATAATGTTACTTTCTCTGATCAATCAATTGTAAAAGACAAAGAATGGTTTGATAATGATTGTATTATTTTTAAAAACAAGTACTTAGAATCATTACGTATATACAACTGTAGTAAAACAGTTTTAAATAGAGAGTATTTTTGTAAATGTAAAAAGGAATATAAAGACTTGACTAAGAGAAAGAAACGAAATTCAGAATTGAAAAAAATATCTGATATAGAAAAATTGAAACACTCTAAACCTAAGGAATTTTGGAAATATTTTAAGAAAAAGAATAATAATTCCGGAAGTTGCGACATAACATTGGATGAGTTTAGGGATTATTTTTCAAGTTTAAGTAATGATATTTTTCAAACATCAAACGAAGAGGCCGAATTATTCTGTACCGAAAACGATTTTAATAGTGATAATTGCCCATTTGAAGAATTGGACCAACCATTTACAGTATCTGAATTATTGAGTGCCTGTAAAAGTTTGAAATCTGGAAAAGCTAATGGGTGCGATTTTTTACTGAATGAGTATTTTATAGAAAGTATGGATATTACAGGCTCGCATATTTGTGATATATTTAATGCAATTTTGGCTTCAGGGTATTTTCCTGATAAGTGGACTGAGGGGATCATTATCCCTATACATAAAAAAGGCAGCGTCGATGATCCAGGTAATTACCGGGGCATAACATTAGTTAGTTGTATGTCTAAATTGTTCACCACTTTACTCAATAAAAGAATTGAGACTTTTTGTAACGAAAATGATATAATTTCGGATGCGCAGTTTGGGTTCCGAAAAGGACGGTCAACAGTTGACGCGATATTTGTATTAATGTCAATTATTCAAAATTATTTATGTAATAATAAACGATTATATGTTGCCTTTGTCGACATGATGAAATGTTTTGACAGCATTTATAGAAATGCACTTTGGCTTAAATTATATAAGCTAGGAATGCGTGGAAAACTTTTACGCATTATAAGGGACATGTATCAAAAGGTTAAATCGTGTGTAAAAAGTTGTAATAGCTATTCAGACTACTTTGAATATGCTGTTGGTTTGAGACAAGGGGAGGTAATTTCGCCTATACTGTTTTCCATGTTTGTGGAAGATCTTGAACTTTATTTGCAAAGTAATGTTGAGACAGGTTTAAATATAGATGACATAGTACTAATAATCTTACTTTTTGCTGATGATATGGCTATTTTGGGCAAATCTCCTGCTGAATTACAAGATAATCTTAATCGATTGCATACATATTGTAATAAATGGGGCTTAAGCGTAAATATTGCGAAAACTAAAATAATGGTGTCTAGAAAACGTGGTGGATTGTTGCCTAATGAATCATGGACTTATAACGATCAAATTATAGAAGTTGTTAATGATTTTAACTATCTTGGAAATATTTTTAATTATACTGGTAATTTCAACTTAAACCAAGAACACTTAGTCGGCAAGGCGCTTAAGGCATTAAACACTCTATTATTTAACTGTAAAAAAATTCGTTTAAAGCCAAAACTACTATGTCAGTTGTTTGATGCGTTCGTTGGTTCTATTTTAAATTATGCAAGCGAAATCTGGGGGTATACAAGGTCGAAAGTTATAGAGCGAATACATTTAAAATTCTGTAAACGTTTATTGAATGTTAAAATGAATACATGTACTGTGGGTGTTTACGGAGAGCTGGGTAGATATCCCTTATATATATCACGATATGCAAGGATAATAAGTTATTGGTGTAAAATTATTAATACTGATAATATAATAATAAAAAAAGTATACGAACAAGGGCTAAATGATTGTAATAAAGGATGTAATAACTGGGTATCAAACGTTAAAACCATGTTAAATAATTACGGATTTACCGATATATTTGAGAACAATCATTTTGTAAACCCCAAAGTATTTCCAAATATTTTTAAGCAAAAAGTTATTGATAATTTTATTCAGAAATGGTTTAGTTCTATAGAAAATAGTACAGTTCTTGAAAACTATAGCTTAGTAAAAATGCAATTTGACTATGAAAACTATCTTGATATATTACCTTGTAATTTGAGATTGTTTTATACTAGACTAAGACTTTCTGTTCATCCTCTTAGAATTCAAACTGGGCGTTATGATAGAAATAGAATACCAAAAAATGAAAGATAATGCCTTTGTTGTAATTCAGGCGATATAGAAGATGAGTTTCACTTTATATGTATATGTCCATGTTTTGTAGATTTGCGTAAGCAGTATTTGAAAAAGTATTATTACCAAAGACCATCAATGTTCAAGTTTTTAGATTTGATTAGCTCTCATAATAAAACTGTATTATATAAAATTTCAAAATATACCAAGGAAGCCTTAGAAATAAGAAAATCAATTTTAAATGTTTAAGCATGTTGTTCATTCTCATTCTAATAAATTTCATAATCTTTAAGGAATATTGTATTACAAATGTGAACTAAAGTAATATAATTCAACATTTATTTGTAAAAGAAAATCGTTTATATCTATTACGTGACTATATGTTTAATGTATTTGTATGTAATGTTTGTATGATGATGTACTATGTACAAATCTTAATAAAATATCTGTTCTGTTCTGTTCTGTTCTGTTCATATTGTGCGTTGACGCCTCCAGCTCCTAATGGTTTGCATGTTTTCCTGCATACCGGATGTTGGCGCGCGTGAATTTTATCTCGACCCTAGGGTGAGATGGAAATATCTAGCCCCGGTAATATGACGGATATCCTTGTCAGGTATGCAAGAAAATGATATACTCACTGACGCTCAATTCGGATTTAAACCCAATTATGGCACAGTTGACGCTACATTTTCCCTGCACGCACTAATTGAACAACAACTCACGAATAAAAGCAAATTATTCTGCTGCTTCGTTGACTTTAAAAAAGTGTATGACTGAATTGACCGCAACTGTCTGTGGTTCAAATTAATCAAATCTGGAATAGATGGCAAACTTTTTTCACTAATCCGCTTAATGTATGATGAAGTCAAATTATGTATCAAACATTTAAATACCGTAACAGACTTGTTCAACAGTGACCTAGGGCTATTTCAAGGGGAGATAACATCACCGATATTGTTTTCCCTGTTCCTAAATGACATTGAACATCATCTGCAACACAATTTAAATGTTGGTATCACAATAGAACAAATTTCTATATATCTTTTATTATTTGCCGACGACGCCGCAATATGCTCAGAAACAAAAGAAGGCCTACAAGAATCTCTAAACAATCTAGAAAATTATTGCTTAAAATGGAATCTAAATGTTAATATCGAGAAAACAAAAATCGTAGTCTTTAGAAAAGGCGGAGCGCTAAGACAAGAATACTCATGGACATATTCCGGAACGTTGATCGAGGTAGTCAACAGTTTCAATTATTTAGGCATTGTACTATCCAGCGGTGGTTAATTCATACCAGCAACTAATACACTTAAAGGTAAAGCTCTACGTGCAATGAATTCCTTGTTAAACCTTACTCGGAATATGGCTATTCCAATTAACATTATTATGTTTAATCTTTTTGATTCATAAGTACTGTCTATTTTACATTATGGCTGTGAGGTATGGGGACACATCAAGGCAGATAATATAGAGCTGGTTCATAAAAAAAATTGTAAATGGATACTAAATGTTAAAACGTCAACAATCACTTTATCGCTCTACGCAGAAGCCGGTCGATATCCATTATACATTTCAAGATATATACGAATCATCAAATACTGGCTAAAGATGTACGGTAATAAAGATAATAATTGCATATTAAAAATCCATTATCAACAAACAAACAAATGAGATAGATGGCAATCCCCACACTATAAACTGGTCTACAAAGGTAATAATAATCTTTATTTCCTCCATTTATAGGAGAGCAATTAGGAAAGCTAAACGGAAAAAGAGTAGTGAGTCGGACTCTGAAACCAAATCCAAGAAAAAACTTTTTAAACATGGCGGCAAGGCCCAATGCGGGTCCCGGGTGGATTATGATGTGAGTGATGTTATAGGCCAGGCAAATGGGATATTATATGACAGTGATTATACGTATAACAAATTCGAGGTATTGTGTGATAGTGATAGTGAGGACAGTGATTTATACCCGTCTAAGGACATAGACCCAGTTTTCACCCCACATAGTCATACCTGTACACAAAACAACAACATGGCGTCAGGTCGGTCAACAGGGTCTACACAAGGGGTCAGCGGTAGTTTGGATGGTAACCAGTTTACACTGCTTATGAACATGATGCAGGACCTAAAAAAGGGACAAGATGATATGACAAGGATGTTTGACAGTAAATTGGACAAATTCAAAAGTGAGTTATTGAAAAATATTGATGACCAAGTGACCTCTTTACGTAATGAAATCTCAACCGATGTCCAGAGGCAAGGTAACCGTATAGACGAGGTGATGACAACAATTCAGTCCCTGCAAGATCGAATGGGCACAATAGAGCAATCGCACAGTGTAAACGCCCAAGGGTCAGTAAACGATGGTATGGACACGGATAACGGTACCATTGACCAGGGTCAGCGTACATTTAGGCCCACGGCGCAATATGATGATACTGAAGTGTCGGTAATTACGAGTGGTTTGCCCTTCATTAACGGTGAAGACCTTATACAGAGGGCACAGGATTTAATAGTTGCACTAGGGAATGACGTCACATCAAATGTAAACATTACAAAAGCAGTGCGTTTTCGCTCGCGTTTTCCTGATAAACCTGGACCAGTGAAAATAACATTCCGCACTGTTCAAGAAAAGATACTTGTTCTGAGAAATAAAATGCAACTTAAAAATGTCGATGAGTACAAGGAAGTATACGTAAAAAGTTGCAAGTCACATGCCGAACGTCTGATCGAGCTTAACGCACGTGCTATACTACGCCAGATGCCAAATGGAGGGAACTTCCGGGTCGACGCAAATGGACGAATTCAACCGCGCGAACGCCAAGACAACCGTAGGGATGGACACTAGGAATCCGCCCGACCCATTGGGATTATTCGACTGGCTCATATGAACGTATGTGGATGGACACGTGACAATCACGAGCTTCGAACTGGGATTATTAACGCTCTGGATGCTGATATTATTACTTTATGTGAAACACTCTTGAAAAATGATGACAATATTGACATGGACAATTATTCATGGTATGGATTTAATAGCGCAGATATACATCGGAATGCGCCTAAGGCATCGGGTGGAGTTGGTATTTTAGTGAGAAATAGACTCAGTGATCAGTATAATATCGCGGTTGTGGATAAAACTTTTGAGGGGATACTTGGTTTGCGTTTTGAGCACCGCAGTACAGGGTCGGACTTTATTGTTTATTCCTGCTACTTACCACCAGAAAATTCAGCCCGAGGACGGGACGCACAATCATTTTTTGCCCATCTTTTGACCCAAATATACGCTCACAGTGATATTGATGACCTATTTATCGGTGCAGACTTTAACGCGAGAATTGGGTCATTATCAGATACTATATTTTATTGTGACACAATACCCCCACGCAAAACATTGGATAACACTAGAAACCGCCATGGCCAAGAGCTTATTGACTTCTTGAATGACGCAAAATGCTGTGTTTTGAATGGCCGTTATCCCAGTGATAATTATACGTCAATATCGAGTAAAGGCCGTGCGATCGTGGACTATTTGTGTGTACCGCACGAGACAATGGTGAGATGTAGTTATTTCAGGGTATTAACGGCACAAGAAATCGCGACGGACAATGATTTACTAGGATTATTAGGTCAACGATCAAAGTTACCCGACCATTCTGCGCTTGTGACTGAGTATAAATGTTCGGATTTCAACATAAATAACAGCGAAATTAGCAACCACAACACTTCTAACAATAAACGATTTAAATTGCGCTGTATACCTCAAGAATTCATGGAAAATGACAGGGCGGCGGCAGCCATTCTTACCATCATCACGCAAATCGAAAGTGCACGTGAGAATCAAAACGATATAGACTTGATATACAGTAATTTGTGCGACGTTATCACAGACGAAATGGTTAACCATATACCAACATTTAATTCAAGCAAAAATACTAGTAAACGCAGAAAAGTGACAAAACCATATTGGTGCGACGATTTACAGCAATTATGGGATATAATGCGGATCAATGAACGTTCATTTTTAAGATATAAGGGAAATAACCGTCAAAAAGCTATGTTGCGCTCGGATTATATTAATGCCAGGAATAACTTTGATAAACTATTACGTCAGTCGGAACGTGCATACAGACTGGCTTAAGCCATTGAAATAGAGGATATGTCCAATAAGAATCCGACAGAGTTCTGGAGAAAAATACAAAACCTTAGCCCCAGGAAAGATAAATCTATACCGATAGAAATTGTGGACAATGGAAGTATAATCAGAAATGAGAAAATGGTGTTTGAGCGATGGAAAACGGATTTTGATAATTTATATAATAGTGGAAATAATGACGATTTCGACGAGTTACATTATAACCGCATAAAACTGCATAAACAATTATTAGAAATGAACATGCAGGATCCCTTATATGTGAACAATGAACAAATGAACCGGAATATTTGTATTGAGGAGTTAACAAAAATCGTTATGCACGCTCGATCGGGTTCGGCTTGTGGTCACGACAATATACCGTATGACGTACTCAAATTCCCGGCGGTCATAGCAATACTACAACAGTTATTCCAATTAATCTTTGATAGTAGCCTAATACCATCATCATGGAGAAAAGCGATTATTTGCCCAATACTCAAAGATCAGAACTCTGACAAACGCATGCCGCTTAACTATCGTGGGATCAGTTTATTGTCTTGTATTAGTAAGCTGTATAGTGCTTTCTTAAATAAAAGGATAACAATTTATCTTGATAATGAGCATTTACTAGCAAACGAACAGAATGGTTTTAGATCTGGGAGATCATGTGAGGATCACGTTTTTACATTGAACAGCATAATTAGGAACAATAACTCTATATACACTTCATTCATCGACCTTAAAAAATGGTTTGATTTTATCGACCGCGATATGCTCCTGTATAAACTGCTACTCCATAACATCGACGGAAAAGTTTATAATTCGATCCGGAATATTTTCACAAGTGCCACAGCATGTATCCGAATAAATGACAACCTTACAGACTGGTTCAACTGTGATACTGGGGTTAAGCAAGGCTGTTGTTTATCCCCAACACTGTTCTCCATTTTCGCCAACGATCTTGTGAAAGAGGTCAATGACCTTGACCTTGGTATCACCATGGGAGACGCTAAGGTTTCCATTCTCATGTATGCGGACGATATTGTGCTAGTCTCGGACAGTGAAGGCAAATTACAAAACATGCTAAATACGTTACATCAATGGTGTAAAAAATGGCGAGTGATAGTTAACACTAACAAGTCAAAAATAGTGCATTTCCGGCATCGCAGAACACCACGAACAGAATACGTTTTCAGAGTCGGAAATAATGTGATTGAAACTGTTACACAGTACCGCTATCTAGGAGTTATATTTGATGAGCGAAACGACTTTAGTGGTAATTGCGAGGCACTTGCGAAAGGAGCAGGGCGGGCGCTGGGTGGAATTATCAGCAAAATACACAGCATGAAAGACTTCCGGTTCCGGTCGTACGAAAAACTATTTAACGCTTGCATTACACCGATAATGGATTATAGTGCATCTGTGTGGGGTGCAAAAACGTACCAATCCCTCGATAATGTACAAAACCGCGCCTTACGATACTTCATGGGCGTACACAGATTCACGCCTCTTCCGGCGCTGTATGGAGACTCCGGCTGGCAACCGACGCTGTATCGTAGATGGATTTGCATTTTCCGGTATTGGAATAGGCTAATGAAAATGGATAACGGTAGACTTACGAAACAGGTGTTTAATTTTGACTTCGATAAGTGTACACACAATTGGTCTAGTGATGTTAAGCAAATCTTTACAACTTTGGGGATTAATGACCAATTCGAATCAAAAGCATTAGTCGACTTAACGGTAACAAAAAGCTTAATAAGCCAACATTATACAGACAAGTGGTCACGTGATGTATCAAACATGGCCAAATTGAGAACATACCGACTTTTTAAACTGGATTTTAAATGCGAAGACTATATGACAATGAATCTGTCAAAATACGAACGATCGTTATTGTGTCAATTTAGAACTGGGATATTACCGTTAAGAATAGAGACTGGAAGATATGTTGGGGAGCCTGTTGAGAGTCGGACTTGTAGATTCTGTGATACAGCGGCCATAGAAGATGAGATACACTTTTTACTGGCTTGTTGTTTATATAATGATATCAGGACTAATGTTTTCGGTGAAATTTTAAGACAAAATGAGTTTATTTCTTTAAACACAGAACTGAAAATGTGTCATTTATTAAAGGATTACCCAAGAAAATCTGCAAAATTTATTGTAAAAGCGTACATCCGTAGGCGTACCGTTATGTATTCATGAGTAAATGTATACCGTTAATTGCTTAATAATGCTGCTATTATGAACATTTAAATATATATCTAGCTGAATTAATTCACTATATAACTATTTTAGTAACATACATCTTTTATTCATCCATGTAATGACTTGTATTACCACATTTCAACAATGATTAGCGTTTGTAAATAATATTCGTTTGAGCTATTGCAATTTGATTGAACTTGCCATATTTTAAGTACTTCTACTTCACGTACTGTTATTACTTTATCAGTACAGGTGACTTATAGGTCCAATGGACCGGGTGCTTGTAATTTGTACATAACTATTTGTAATATATATTGTATGCACATGTCACTATAATAAAATATTTACTTACTTACTTACTTACTTATATAAACAATGATGCATATAGAACAACAGTACAGTAATTTTAGATGTTAAAAATATTAAATCAACATATTTACATAATGTATAGATCAGTATTAAATTTAATTATGCGCTTTCACTCCTTTCTACGTTTTTGAAAACCGTAGTAATAATACTCGGCTGTATCACAATATCATAAAGCACTAAACATGTTAGCTAACCATTGTGTATGTTAAATAATACAACAATATGTGTCCAAAATAGTAACAATGCATATGTAATTATCTATAAGGACAATCTTTCACCTATGGTTGTGACCTGCTCAGTAGTATTTTACTTTGTTTTCAGTATGTATATACAACGAGCCTGTTCCCTGTAATGAAGCCTTGCCGAAACGAAATGCAAGAGTTCATAGGGATATGGGATGACTCCTTGTGACTATATCTGGTTATTTATATATAAACACTGTTTTACCCGTTCTTACAAAAACGTTTTGTGAATAATGTTTATGATAATTATAAGTAAATGATCACTGTTATCAGTACTGTATAGTATTAATGACCTAGGCCACCAAGGAAGTCACAAAGTTGTTCAGTTTGGCCTTTCGATATGAACTTACAATATGTATTAAAGCCAGCACAGCTTAAGATAGCTGTCCATAGTGCATTTCTTAGCGCATTGTTTACATTGCATACATTAACAATATGTGTAATTTATTATATATCATTCTGTTGCACTTTGGACATTTTTCCGGGCGGCTGAATGATAATAATTGACCCAGTACACGTATCGCTGTTTGACATTGTAGTCTTAATCCCGGTATTTTTCTACTTAATTGCCATATTCGACATGGAGCATTTATATTAAAAATATTTAACACCTGATCTTCTGTCATTATTGAGGCAAGTCTTGATGACATTTGTATAGATTCTAATGCATATATTTTATTTTTTAAAACCCTCTTCCATATACATTTTGTAGGAAAAACTGAGTGGTCAACAAAATTATGCAGATAGTTAATTAAATCATATTTAACAAGTAATCTGTTTATATCGGGAATAAACCCATGTGTTTGTTTATCATCATTCAAATATCTCAATAATCTATTGACAAATATTTGTTTTGATACATACTTGCAGGGTAATCTGCATAATTGTGAGAAAAATTGCAATTTTCTATAGTCAATTTCAGATTCAACTGACGTAGCGCCTAGCACATGCAACGCTACGTCTGTCCGAATATAACGAGGTAAATTCTGCATAAATTTAATACAAAAACGATTCACTCGTTCTAATTGAGATATGGTTGTACCCAGAATCTGTTAAAATAAATACCTTCACTCCATTACTACTTAATCGCCTAAGAGACAAATATGTCACACAATGGCGCGCTGATATGACACTCTGTTCATCATTATACATATAAAGGGAACTTAAATCCAGTTTTGAAAGATCAAGTTATCTTAAAATTCTTGATAATTTGCAGTATAGAAATATGATCGCTAAAATCAGATTGTCTTCTCATAAATTATCCATAGAAACAGGTCGACACAGAAATATTGAAAGAAACCAAAGGAAATGTTCACTATGTACTTTAAATGATATTGAAGATGAATATCACTTCATTCTTATTTGCCCTTATTATCACGATTTCAGAAAATCCCACATTCCAGCATATTTTACAAACCGCCCAAATACGTTTAAGTTCACTAATCTTTTAAATTCAGAAAAAAAATCACTACTTATAAAACTAGCAATGTTTTGTAAGAAAGCCTTTAAAATAAGAGATGATGCATTAAATAACCAATAGGGTTTGCAAGTATAACTGACATTGTAATATGTTATGTTATGTAAATGGTAACATCCGAGAATAACACTCTCACTTCACTCAACCATTATTTCTTTTCTGTCAACTTTGTTATATTTGTTTACATGCATGCATTGAAACCATGATTTTGTATGACGATGAGCTGTATATGCTTAAGTCGAAATAAAATATATGTTCTGTTCTGTTCTGTTCTGATCTGATCTGATCTGATACTAAGAACAATCGACATTCGCAAAGCAATGGGAAAACGTTCTCACCTTATTAATACTAGTAAATAATTTATATGGTAATTATTAAATAATTAATTAATTACCATGATTACTAATCATTTAAAATTACTTAAAAACATGAGGGTAAGTAATAATAATAAAACAGTGTTATTTTTCATTGAACTTAGAGAAACAACTATACATTTTTCTCAATGACAACAAATTCGAACTCAACAATCATTGTTTGAGAGAGTGATGTGCAAAACTTGCTTAATATTTTAACATGATTACGTTAAAGTTTAAAACACTTTATAGATAGAAATACTTAAATTGAGTTGGGAAAAATTTCAAAACATCATTAACTTTACCTAATTAGACCCCGGAAAATAGATATTTACTCCTGGAATTCACAAATAAATGAAAATCTGTAAATAAACCGCACTAAAAGTTTATAATATTAATCTGTTTCATGACTTTTGTTCATCCTATCAATCCTTTACACAGAAAAACATACATGCACATGATGTTTCGGCAATGTTTAAAAAGACTTTTCACAATATATTTTTTTGCCAGATAAACATCACAAAATACAACAGTTCATTAACTTCATATCAGTTTGCAAAGCTTGGAAAAAAGGGGCTTGACAATCATTATTAATTCTTCCGTGGAACCACTGATATCCCTAATTCTGTGATCCGAGGTGGAGGGTAAAGTGAATAAAAACCAACCTAACATACTTTCATTACCGTGTTTTTAATACAAATAACCTTTAATGTCCTAAGAATGGTATGCAGTAAAACTCCTTAAAGTTCTTTAATCTTTATTTTAACTTATATTTCACATAAGAAGATAGAGCAGTTATTATTAGCTTCATTTGGAATAATTATTATGTAAATAATGTAAAGTTTAATGAGAATCAAATTTGACTTACAATAGTTTCGCGCAGAATTATTTTTGAAAGCAATACTGATGTAAATTATTATAATCTTAAATAAATTTGTAAGAAATAACATAATTTTGTCGACTATAAACAATCCCTTATATGAAGATTTAATCAAAAACAAATGCAAAACTACTTTAAATGATTTAAAGCTGCGTTACAATAGTTTCGCATTAAAAAAATAGCTGTATGAGATACAATAATATGACACATTTTATTTTTCTCCACCAAATTTTAGAATCTAGTTCTAATATTTTGTGACATTATAAAGGGTCAGTATCTGATATGGATAACGTAAACAAATCATTTTCAGAAAAAAAGTGAGTTACAATAGTTTCGCATTAAACCCTCGATGTGTCACACATACTAGAGTTCATGCTCCGATAAGTTGATTTTTCTATCAAATAAGACGTCGCGCAAAATTCTGGTGTAAATATGTGAATTCTGGTGTAAATGCGTCACATATTTACACCACATAAATACCATTATATTCTAATATATAAGTTGGTATGATCTCAATATCAATATATCTGATAATAAATGTCATAAAAATAAATAATGAAATTTAGTAAACGAATATTTAGAGTGGCATTAATGTATACATTTACACATATCGATCATAGAATATAAATTACTTACACACATACATGTATATGTTGTCAGAACGTTAAACTAGAAACGTGAGATGTGTAAACTTCTAAGCAGTACCGTGAGTCTTACTTCTATAACGATGCAAACACAGAAATCGTAAACAGATAAAACCGAAAAAGGAAGTGGATTAAACAAGGAAGTACAGATAAGCAAGCCCGCAAACAAACCCGTAACCGCCTCTACCCAATAATCAATACGCCTGTAATCGGGAAATAACAACGAAGCAGACCAGTAGGAACGCCACGGACCTATAACATATCAGTTCTGGTCGCATTTTTACTCCGCGAACATGGACTATTTCTTTGTATTTTACGGACTATTTACGAATTTTCAATTAAAACAGACGCTTTTTTTTTACACCCTAAAATTGGGCGCGCTACGTCGGCGAGCACTACGGGTACCTATGGAGTCTAACAACATGCGTACAGTGTTTCATACCGTAGATTATGTAAAAACTAATACCTTACCGGATGAAATGAGTCAACACAGTGCAGTGTTGTTGACAGGTCACCGTGACATAGACATGTTTTTGGGATTACTGTCTGCTGCTAGAGATCCATTATCAAGGCATTTGTTTTGTCATTAAAATGTGTTTGTTAATAAACAGTACACACCACATTTAAATCGTACATAGTTAGACATTGGCCAAATATACTAAACCAAATTGCTATGTATCAACCTAAGAATATGTCAATAATATTCTCATTGTTTTGTGTATTTTGGGCTTGATTAGAGATACGGCTAAACTGAAAAATAACGAGTGTAAATCGTCTGCTCTGATTGCATGAACATATTTTTAAACTTTTAAGTCAATGTGTTTTCTTAGAAATAAGTTATAACACTTATACAACTGGGTATATAGGATTTTATTAAGTACTTCGAATTAGTGAAGCTTTCGATGTTCCTAATTCTAAAATATGCCATTTAAAATTATTTTGACATCATGTCTTACTAGCATTACCACTACAAATGCGTTTGCAAAAGAAATTTTCGAAATATTTAACGTAACGCAGAATTACAGTTACTTGAATTTCAAACAATATTCAATATAAAGGGAGGTTATTTAAGATTATCCATATTTCATCTCTTTATAGACGGAAAATCTGCGTTAATTTTTTATGTTTTTTTCTATTATTTCATACCAATTTTAAGAATTTTATATCTTTACGCGATCTTTGACTCATGTTATGTGTTTTATCAGTACATTTAATGTTTTCAAATAAAGGGAGGATAACTCTCAAAAGATGTTGAGGGTCTGAAAGAGGAAATCGCGGAGCTTAAAGCCGAAAATGAAGCTCTAAAGTCAAGAGTAACTCAGCTTGAGTTGACTGCTGACTCTGCTGAGCAGTATAGTCGACGCAACTGCTTGCGCGTAACTTGAGTTGAGGAGTCCGATGGGGAGAATACTGATAACATTGTCATCAATATTGCAACTGCGCTGGATGTTGCTATGGACCTCTCCGAGGTCGATAGATCCTACCGAGTTGGCAAACCGTCGTCGGGAAAGCCGCGAGACATCATTGTCAAATTCGTGTCTTATCGTGCTAGGCAAAAACTTTACCGCGCTCGTGTTCGTGCCAAGGACAAACCTGAGTACAAACGCGTCTTTGTAAACGAAGACCTCACTAGAGCCAGAAGCCAGCTGCTGTTCGAGGCAAGAAAACTGTTTCGAGCAAAACGTATTACAAGTGCTTGGTCTAGTGATGGAACTATTCTAATAAAAGACCTCGCTATGAAAGTGCATCGTATTAGTACAATGAAAGACCTAAGTCCGTTTGGTGCATAACTTTTTGTGAACAGTATAGCGCTGTTACGCTAATGTAAGCGCGATCATAGATTTCCTGGGGTGACTCTCGATTAGAGTAGCGAATGCTTACTCTAAATATATGAGCATGCGTGTTTTGTGCACACCTTTCAGTAGTTGATTGCATACCTGTGTTATACTATGTTTCTATTGTATACACTTGATGCCATTGTCTCATTTGATATCAATATACCATGTGCGTCCCTATTTTAGACCGTAATTGAAATTACAATTGCACTTTCTCCGTAGATTATTAAATAAACATTGGCAATTAAAATTGAATTAAATAATGATGCAAATGTATTAATTATGAGGTACTTAAAGTGTCTAACGTACTCTGCAAATAGCATACTTGGTATCGTGTGTATGAGTATACTGATGCGCACACCGTTCTTCTATTTAAATCATACGTTGTATTGATGAGCACGCATAATATGTCAATTCGATTCATACAGTGCATTATTAGATAAATCCAATTGTTTGCTACGGATATTATAACAGTACCTTTAACGCAGATTATTTATTGTGTTTCTCTAACATGTGTTCGGGTGTGTACGGGTTTCACAGGGTATGTTAAAGGTCCAGTTTAATTTGCAGATTATGATGATTATTTGTTTAACGCTAATTAAAACTTTTATATAGGGAGTTATGCATGTCCTTATCTGATTAATGTACTGCAAGTGTGTTTGTATATGGTTAATTATCAGCACCTAACTCGAATGATAATTTTCTTATTGATAAATACGAACTAGCTTGCTGGTACCAGTATATGGTAACTTGAATTAGTAAGTTTTTCGTGTTTTCCTAAATATGTACTTAAACATGTAACGCCAGTGTTTTCTGATGATGTATTGAGGCTCTAGCAACGTTTTGATAACCAATTTGTTATTGTTTTTTGATTGTTTATTTTCATAGATACGGTAATGACCACATTTTGGGGAAACGTAGTAGTTTTCAAATAAGTTACTAGTTGAAGTAATTTTATTTTATTTCCTCTTTTGTTGAAGAATGTGTCTTTCCCATTAAAGTAATGAGTTAAAATAGTAGCTAAAACCCATACGTTTAAATTACCTACTACACTTTGTTGAATCATCCCCTATACACATTAACCTCTTTAATGTAATATATTCAGGCAATGTTAGTATATAGCGTGACAATTTCTTTTGTTTCATTGTTTTTTCTTTGTATAAGGCTTTATGGGCGTGTGGCACTGACCGGTTCAGGGCGAATTACTCTGTATGATTTCGTTTGTGGCATTACTTGTTTCATTTCAACATCTAGGTACCATTGCATGTTAGTGGTAGTATTGTTCTTATTGTCCCTTCTCGAAATTTCATGAACGTCAGCCACAATCCTGCCGTGATCATGCCATCGTACCGATGTAGTTATATGTTTGCAATTTCGTTACATTTAGTTTTAATATTGACAGTGACTAATTCATTTATTTGCAGATACTCTTTGCTTAGAAAGGTTTCGTCCACAGCTTGTCTCGCTAAAACTGTAGTGCATCCCTACGAACGACTGCCTCTGGGCCGTAAATACTATAATAATATGATATTTGTTCAATATGGGCTAGTCGTCCAGTTTACAGCTGTCGTTTGCTTATGGACTTTAGCTTTACTATTACATTCGGGAGATATACACCCAAACCCTGGACCTACACTATCAAACAATTCCTCCGCGTTGTCTGACTCTAATATAGAAAGTACAACTTCGCATATTTCATAAACTCTTGATCTTTCACACAATTTGTCATTGATTTATTACAATGTCCAAAGTTTACGGCCAAATCTTGATCTGCTAATTGTGGAATTGAACCAATTTGATATTCTTACCTTTTCCGAAACTTGGCTAAATGAATCCTTGCACTCAGAAGAACTTTCTATCCCGTCCTTTTATAGCCCTGAACGAAAAGACCGCTCTGGAGATAATCATGGCGGTGTTATTGTATACATCAAGAATAATCTCTTTATGCCAACAGTTTGGTCTAAGTCAAACTATAAACGAACCTACTCATTTTACTGAACATTCATCTTCTCTCATTGATATCATGCTAGTTAGTAATAAAGATAATTTAATATTAAGTGGCGTTGCCGATCCCTTTTTAGATCAAGAACAAAGGTATCATTGTCAAATTTTTGCTATTTTCAAGTTCAAGAAACCTTAATTCAAAAATTTACACTAGAAAAATCTGGAAATATGATCAAGGTGATTATAATCTATTGCGAAGTAAAGCTATCGAAACTGTTTGGTCGGACTTATCAGATGATGATATTAATGTCTATGCAAGTAATATAACAAACACAATTGTATCTATAACTGACAATGCATTCCAAATCTGATAATTCGTATTAGACCTTACGAATCTCCTTGGATTAACAACTTAATAAAACGAAAAATTAGAGCTAGAAAAAGATTATATAAAAAGGCCAAACTATCAACACTTCAACACCACTGGGATAAGTTAAGACAAATTAGAAATGAAGTTATAACATTAATACGTGAATCAAAACTAATTTACTTCGATAGTCTCTCCCGTAAACGTAAACTTAAATCCCCTGAAATTTCCTCAAGGGACTGTCGGAAAACACTCAAAACCTGTATTTCTTCCAATAACAAACCCTCCATTCCATCTCTTTTATACAACGATCAGGTCGTGTCAGATGAAACAGAAAAAAGAAAAGGCCAATTTACTTAATGTTTTTTTTAAAAAACAGACAATTTTAAATGACAATAACGTCGAAGTTACCTTCATGCCCCCTAGTAACGTTAGCATGCATTTAGCGGTACTTACCCCAGATGAAGTTCAGTCCGTCTTAAAGTGTCTCCCAATTGGTAAAGCAACTGGTCCAGATGAAGTTAGCAACCGTATCCTTCGGGAACTTTCCAGTGAGCTATCAATTCCTCTTTGTAATTTGCATAATTTATATACACAGGAGAGATTTTGTTTTTATTCTCGCTTCTAAAATGACGAAATAAATCGATTTGAATAAAAGGCGCATTCTCAGCAATACACAATGTATTGTGTGTAACTGTGTTAATTGTGTGTACGGGGGTGGGGTGGGGGGGGGGGTGGAGGGAGGGGAGTTGACGGGGTTGGAGGGGTTGGAGGGATACTAATGTTGGAGGGATACTAATGTTGCCCTCATAAATACTGTGCACATACTACATCAATATATAACAACTACTGAACAATGCTGACTACATCAATATATAACAACTACTGAACAATGCTGAAATCGATTTATCTCTTATACATTTCTCATATCTGTTATAAATGAATTCATGATTCCACAATTTTATTCCGTGTGAACATCCAACGTCGATTCGGCGTATTTAAGCGATTACGGTGTACTTCGTTAATTTTCGGGGAAAAAAGTACTTGCCTCCGATTTTTTTTATATTTTACATATCGACAGAGGAAATATGTATCTAAATACGCGTACATGCTTTTTCTTTTTTTTTCTCGCTACTAAAATCATGAAATAAATCGAATTTGATTAAAACTGCGCATTCGCAGCTATATGGAACATTAATGAAATTGTGGAATAATGAAAAACAAGAACGATTCAGTCTAAATCTAAATATGACATGAAAAAAATATGACATGAAAAAAATGTGTGACTGGCTCTGAGATGTTGAACGGCTCGAGGAAACCCAACCTGAAGAACTAAATAAGCATTTAGAACTTCTTTTTTTTTTAACCATTACGAAAAAGATGGATCAAGGGCCAAACATTCATTTCTTTAAGAATCTGTCATGCGATAATTTGGAATAGAAAGGAGTCAGTTTTGTGTGAAAATACCACAGTAATTCGAAGATAGTGCTGACCCGTTTACCAACGAAAAGTCGACCATACGTACCTAAATATATTTGGTGAAGTTGTGACAGATTTAACATATTCATGTGCTGTACAATTGCGTCGTTATTTTTGAATTTGATCGAACTGTCTTCAACAATCTATTATCAGGCCCGCAGACCTTTTTTTGAAATCACACAACGTATATGGACCGAAGCGAAACTGGGCAGTCAGACCTAGAACGTTATATGGACCTCAGCTTCGCTTCGGTCCATATAACATTCTAGGTCTGACTGCCCAGTCCATAAACTTGCATATGGACCTCAGCACCATACATTATCTGTTAAATAGAACATGTTACATCTACAAAACTCACACAGACGATACAAAAATTATAAAATCAAAAAATTAAAGAAATTCTATTGGATCAAGGCCGGTCACATGATTCCTGCTAAAAAGACGTATTGACCTGAGAAATGTATATTGACTTTTCGTATTGACTCAAAGGCGTGGCTAAAATAAAAATGCGCGAGAGAACGTGAATAGGTACGAATGTACAATAGAATGACGTCATCGGGCTCAACAAAATGTCAGCCGACAGGTTTGTTTTTTTGACAGCTGATGAAAAAAGGAAAATAATAGAAAATGGAGAAGCCGATAATACTAAAAGGGCAACATTTACGGCGGTAAATTTCTTTAATATTTTGATTTTATAATAAAACTATTGTTGCCTTTTGAATTCGGTCTATACATGGTTTTATCGACCCGAGAAAAGGCATATTGACCTCGGGTCCTCGGTCAATATGCCTTTTCTAGGGTCGATAAAACCATGTATCGACCTCATCAAAAGGCAATAATTGTATATTATAAACACTTGTGTACAGTTACATCTATAAATAAGTATCACTGAACGGTGTGGGAGTGGAATAACACCATTCTATATTTCCGATATACAGTAGGAACGCCACGGACCTATAACATATCAGTTCTGTTCGCATTTTAACTCCGCGAACATGGACTATTTCTTTGTATTTTACGGACTATTTTACGAATTTTCAATTAAAACAGACGCCATTTTTTTACACCCGAAATTGGGCGCGCTGCGTCGGCGAGCACTACGGGAACCTATGGAGTCTAACAACACGCGTACAGTGTTTCATACCGTAGATAATGTAAAAACTAATACCTTACCGGACGAAATAACGTCCCATTATGTGTCAACACGATGCAGTGTTGGTGACTGACAGGTCACCGTGACATAACTTGACACGTGAAATTGACATGTTGGTCAAATTGGATTTGGGATTACTGTCTGCTGCTAGAGGTCCATGATCAAGGTATTTGTTTTGTCATTAAAATGTTTTTGTTAATAAACAGTACACACCACTTTTAGATCGTACATATTTAGACATTAGCCAAATATAGTGCCTAAAAAAGTGGCGTATACTGTTTAATAGAAAGTTCATGTTTTTCGTGTACTCCGATCTTTCCAGTAACTGGATGTACAGTAAACTGTAGAACGTTTCGTGGAATAAAACATTTACTAGTAGAAATGCTATCAATGTCCCCAGCACCCCGCTCCCACCCAAGTACGGTAGATTGGGGTGTGGGGGTAGATGGAACTTGCATACCGAAAACAAGGAGGGGAAAGGAAACTAGAACCCCCCCCCCCACCCACCCCACCCCCACCCCTCAGATGCATGAATGTAAATTGTTAGCGTTGTCTCTATATCGTTATGTTATTCCCATTTTCTCGCACATTCGTGAATACATAACCCGATACAACTACCATTGAAACAATGTAAACTGCCATAGACATTTGACTGAAATCGGTCAGATTCATATTTATGTACAGATAAGTTTTGAGGCAAGGAAGTGATTTTGAATTGACATTTATTTACATTTATTACATACTTTCTGTTGCGAAATAAACAACGCAGTACACTTCACTTAAAAGCCTTTAAGGAGGTGGAGCTACTACGCTTGCCTCCAATGTGTCTCAAAAGAAATGACTATTCCATGGGCTGGAAATATGCTGTGAAAGTGGAACAATGATTTTAATGGATCTCCAGTTAGGCTACATTATATTTTACATGTATACAGTATAATGAATGATGAGAGATGTTTTTATTACATTAACCGTGTTATTGAGCACAAGTAGTATCCATGCTTTATTTAATTTAGTTCTTCTTTTATCTTTTCTTTTTTAAATATGTTACATTATGTATAACAAAGGATAAACTATGTCTGTTTGATCATTGACATTGGATTGATGTTGTTTTCAGAAAGGCCTCAAATGTGAATCGTGACCTTGAGCAGCTCTAAGTGAATTGATACTGACGACTTCAGAATATCAAGCCGTATTAAATGCCATTGGATCATATGGAGGTGAGAGCCTTTTAAAAAATTGTTTGCACTTGTGTAGTTCTTTAAATGGAGCTTGTGTTATGCTTGCACGGTGCTGTTCAAAGTTAGTGTAAAAAATGTTTTCAGTGATAATGCAGCGTGATTGTCATATGAGCTCGTGTAAACTACATGTACTGGATACATGCGAAAACAAGTTGTGTTAAAGGTACACTAGGCAGTTTGTATTTGTTTAAAACCTCTGGAGTTCGGTTAATTTTTCTGCATAGTTTGCATTTGTGCATCATAAATATTATTTATTAGAATAGTTCAGAAGAAATTGTTTTACACATTACTTACTGTTGATAATAGTGCACCTATAATATATTTGATAGAATAACGAAGACAAAAATAACTTTTAATGCAAGCAGGTTTAAATTTAAAATGTTACAAGGTTAACAAATGGAGATGCTAATGTTAAAGCTTGATAAATACTTCAAGATTGCCGTGTGTCCCTTTAACATCAACTAATTACAATATGATTATGGTCTATGTGATGGGTCCCCAATTTATTAAAGGGACACAGAGCAAATTTCTAATCTTGTGTCTGTTTTACACATTTTCACATCAGAACAGACCACACATCTACAAAAGTGTCTTCTCAACTGCCCTATTTTATCATGTTTTATTTCTAAAACTAGGGGCATCACCAGGTTTTGAGAGAGAAAATAAATAGTTGTATATTAATGTTTTCTCCCCATGTTGATGTGCCATTTACTCAGTTTTGGTCAAGGGACGTTTATAGCATATCGGCTTTGAATCCAGTGAATTCTTACTGGCGCCACTGGGTTACTTCGATGTGTCCTGCTAGCCCCGTTCGTCTGATGGGAACGTAAACCGGATGGTCCTTTTATCGGAGTCTGTCCTACAAGCACGTTAAAGAACCATAGGTATCTAATCGGTAACAAGCGTAGGGCAGGGTTCCTGGATGCCTATGTATATTTCCTCCTCTCTTTGGGGCGGCTCGAAATAACCTAAACAACGTGTTGATGAGGCGTTAAACAATAATTAAATTGTAAACTGTCCCATTCCCCTAAACATGCCCTAGCCCCCCCTCGCAACACCTGATTCAAATTGAATACTCTGCTCGACTTATATTAACTTTTTATTCTATGTCTTTCTTTTCTTTCAGTCTGCACGTCATGTGGAAGAAGACTCCATGTACACCACTGTCCAGAGTCAATGCTGAAGTTTATGTTCGCTCAATTATTTGCTTAATAAAGTATACATATGAACTAACATATTGTCTTTATAAGTATGTCTTCCACCACAAAGTGGTAGGTGAGACAGATTATATTTGGCCTTTCCGTTCGTCCGTCACAAATCTTGTCTGCGCTACTTGTTGGATTTTGACGAAACTTTGTACGAAGCATCAGTATGTGCATATCAGTGGATATTGACGTCAATAAATCTGAGGTCAACGCCACAGTGACTTGATCATGAAAAATCGTGTCCGCAATCAAACTCTTTATTACTTTCTGAAGCTAATTTCATAAAACTTCATACTTCCACTGCCTTTGGTGAAATGATAATCCCTGTTTATTTTGAAGTCAGTACTTGAAAGGTCCGTTACCATGAACGGAAAAAGAAAAGTATTGCCCACACAGTTTTTCCTCTTACCTAAAGCAAATTTCATGAAACTTCATTGGTGGACAGTGGAAAGAGGATGATCGTTTGATTTTTAGGTAAAAGGTCAAGTCCACTATCCAAGGATAAGCATTTGTTACAACACACATGTTATAATATTAATGGTATAATATATGAATATTTTCTTGCACAATGTTGAATCCGGTAAAACAAGTGGTTTTGTTCACCGATATTGTCGCCTCTGAACCAAACCACTTCTTTTTAATTTACAGGATTCAACAGTGTTTAAGACATATTCCGATCATCCATTTTTTTTTTAAATCATAAATTAAAAAATATATATATTAAAACAAACAAAACATGCTATTTGATTAAAACAGACGTATTCAAATTTTCAAAGTAGCAATATTCGCAGAATATAGTAGATTTCAATTGCTGAAAACAAACATGTAATTTTTTGTCAGGAAAAAATAATTCCATGAATATAGTATTTATCATGATTATATATGTTCAGGGAAATGTTTAATACGTCTGTTTTCAAATACTACAGATCGTAACGCACCGCACATGTATATTCAGTATTTACTTTCAATATAGTAGTGAGTATGACTGCGTTCTGGGACCATATAAATATAAAAGAATAATATATATAAATATATATATATAACTATATATGCCCTATAAATATAAACGACCCGCACTTTTTGGTTTCACGCGTAAAGTGTTTCACAACACCACACATCTGGCAATTGCTCCATTGACACAATGTCATGTCCACATGTTTATGTTATGAAATCTTCGAGTCTACACATAATCATGTTTGTTACTGACAGTAGCATGTCTGTTACTCGTCAGTCATTTATTTACTTGGTTAAAGGGACACATGCCAATCTTGCTTTCTTTAAAACTCGAGTCGCCCCCTCAGTTTTAAACGAACAGTTAAAAGAATATAATTCTTTCTGCCTGTTAAACTAATATTAGTTTATCGCTTTTTCTGATTTCGAAAATTAACTCTGCAACGTATGTTGCCGCCATCATGATTTCATTTTCCGATATACAGTTGCAACATTGTTAAAATACATTGGCCACTCTGACATAAACCCAAAGCATGTATAGATAAAAAATTAGTGTAAACTATATGGACACATACATTTTAAATATATGTGTTTACATAACGAAATTATTTAATTGTTTTTGTAGCCGGTCGTCTTTCCTTAATGGATATGAATGTTGCCGTCTTTGGGTCGGACGGTCCTGTTACTTAATTAGTACTTGTCTCCGTTTATTGAAATTCTACATATATACAGAGGAGAGATGTATCTATATGATTTCTTTTTTATTCTCGCTTCTAAAATGATGAAATAAATCGAATTTGATTACAACTGCGCATTCGCAGCTATATACAACTTAATCAATACGGTATGGAGGGTGGTGGGGGTGGGATGAGGGGCGGGGTTGCAGGGATACTACCGTAATGATGTCCTTGAAAAAAAACTGTGAACATTCTACTCTAATAATTTATTAAATACAGAACAATGCTGAAATCAATATATCTCTTAAAAAGGATTTCACAATTTCATGGTTTTATATCCCGCGTGTAAATTAACTTCGAAAGGCGATTGTTCATATTTTAGCGAACACGGTGTACTTTGTTAATTTTGGGGGGAAAAAAGTACTTTTTTCTGATTGACTTTAAATTTTGGTTTTTAATAGTCGACATGTCAATGAACACTTTCATGAAAAAAAATTCGTTCTCGCTGTTAAAACTTCATTTTTTTGCATTTTTTTCGGATTCAGAAAATTAACACGGCAACATATATTTTCACCATCCTCATTTCCTTTCCCGACGTACCGTTGCAATTTGGTTTGTTAAAACCTATTCGGAGCACTCCGGCATAAACCAAAAGCATGTATAGATCAGAAATTTAATCTGGAATGCATGGATACATACATTTGAAATATATGTATTGAAATAATTCCATTATTTCATTTCTTGTGTACCCGGTCGCGTCTGTAAATGTATATGCGTTATGCCGTCTTTGAGTCCGTGGGTCATGTTAGTTAATTTTGGGGGAAAAAAAGTACTTGTCTCCGATTTCATTAAAATTTTGCATATGGACAGAGGAAAGATTTATCTACGCGTACATGCATTTGTTTTTATTCTCGCTTCTAAAATGACGAAATAAATCGATTTTGATTTAAAAGCGCATTGTTGGCAATTTAAACCTAAAAACAACCTAAATTCATCCCTTTGAAAAATACCTTTAACTATTAATGGGAATTACACGAAGTGTACACCAATTATGTTCGACCAATGTAGTTTGTGAATATTATTACTTTAACAACGATCTGTGATTGTGTTTTGTCATAATCACAGTTTATAGATAAGAGGTGTATAAATCTGACCAGTGAAAAATTTCCCAATAATGTCATTTTGTTATCGATTTTATCACGTGACCTTGTTTGATAAATATATTCATACGCCATAGGGCTGGCGTACCTACTGATAACTATGCAAATAAGCACAGTACGCGCTGTCAAAAAAATCGATAATGTCCCATGGTTTATGTCGGTTTCGCGTGTTAAAGCGACAGGCAAAATGCAATAAAAGTCGATATGTGAGTTAAGTATAGGATAGAGCAACGCTCGTGCATTATCGTCCGTACACGTGCAAGACTCATGCTCTATTGTATTTATACCACAATAACTAACATATGCTGTGTATATCCTCGGGTATTATACGATGCATAGTGTGTATTTAGGAGAGCTGGTATTTAGGCTATTGTGGTATAACTATTACATAGAATCTATCATTCGTTCTCATTCATTATTGAATTTATTAAACTCGTTAGCAAAAATGCATTATATTATTTGCCAACTCGTTTTATAAATTCAATAATGAATGAGTACTCATGTAATATCCTCTATGTATTAGTTAGAGGCTATGAAGTGAAATTTTAACAATTAAGAAACCCTAAGGGAAGGAGCCTCTAACTGACTTAGTGTTTGCCCTACTTTTCCCCCGCGCTTCTACGAAACCACGCGCGCTTCTACTAAATCCGCCTCTTTGTGTCCAAACAAGCGCGTGCCATTTTTCGTTAGAAATGTACATGAATAAATTCCTCACCGTCTGATCGGACAAAAAAAGTAGGGCAAACACTAAATATAATATGATCCAGTTACTTACAAACTAGACGAATATTTATAGTGTTCTCCTTCCATCCGATGCAACAACTCATGCGTCCGTTTGGTTCACTTATCCAGTCATTCATTTTAAGACACGACTGCTTTAAAGAAACTAACCCGCCAAATAACAGCAAAATTACGCTACAAGTAAAACCATTTATAAAACTCTATCCAGGTGTTCAGGTCATATAATAATTTACATGTGCTGAATAAAAGTATAGGTTTATTTACGGGTTCTTAAAATACCCGTTATTGAATATGCGCACAGACCTATCAGCACATTTATTAATATGGCTGTGGCATGCGTAAAATGAATTATGAGTTAGTGACGCTTAAGTCGACACCCCAGTGTTGGTGTTTGACCTGACTGGTTTAACCGTTTATATTGTGTCTATAGAGTATGGTTTCTCAAAATATGTAAGTTATATATATTAGTAGGTTAAGAAACACTGTGCATATGTTGTAAAATTTGGTTGTTGTTGTGTTGGCGGGATAGCGGGATAGGTCGATGGTCGATGGTAAGATGCGATGGTCGATGGTAAGATGCGATGGTAAGATGCGATGGTCGATGGTAAGATGCGATGGACCATCGACCATCGTATCTTACCATCGACCATCGCATATTACCATCGCATCTTACCATCGACCATCGCATCTTACCATCGACCATCGCATCTTACCATCGACCGTCGCATCTTACCAACGACCATCGACCTAGACAATTTTTTACGGTAATCGTGAGATCTTGATCAGCATGAGTATTGATAAGTCGATGATCGATGGTCGATGGTAAGATGCGATGGTAATGCGATGGTCGATGGTAAGATGCGATGGTAAGATGCGATGGTCGGGTCGATGGTAAGATGCGATGGTCGATGGTAAGATGCGATGGTAACATGGCCCTAACAGGACACCGTATTTTAGTATCTTATTATAAGTATTCGTCGTTTAAATGCTTTGTAGTGAATCGCATGCGCTATTTAATAGTTGTGTAAATTTTAAGTAGCGTGGGTGTTTCCGAAAGTATCTGTTAATATATATTATATATGTATCAAAAACAGTCTGTCTGACTGCAGATCCGCTTAACCGAGCACCTGTTTTAATCCATTAATCCTGGAACACTTTCCAGACGTTGGATCAATAGTGATGGTCCGTCAGTAACCCTCAGACGATGGCTTCCAGTAGTCTTGTTCTTTCTTTGCGCCACAGTCAGTTGGATGCTATTTCAGCCGCCCAACTCAACCATTGGACATACGCTCTTCTGTCTTCTATCTGTTCCAACAGCGCCCAAAGCACTGTACATTAATCCACACTGATTATGCAGGGAAGCCTCTACAGCCGATGTCTACTGCAAATTGCCATGTATGACATCCTCGTTACTTGTACTTGACTTTCTTTTTTTATTAGGTTGTCTGACATCTCTCCTCGCATGGTACAGTACGATCCACCATTACAAGTGTTGTTTGGACACTAGTGTCTTTCCCAAATCTGCCTTCATCTCCCATTTATCTACTTTGTACAGGATCCCTCTTCTCTGGGTTACTGGCTATATCTTCTGCTCACCCTTCACAGATGATATGAAGAGAGTACAAGATTTTCCAATGACCCTCTTTTTTTTACGTTCCCTTTCCAGTGTATCAGCCAATTTCCTGAGAACTGTGTCGTGCCTGCATCTGTAGCGACCCTGTGTAAGCATAATTTGACAGGAAGATATGTACTCTCCTTTGCATCGGTTATACATTACTACGTAATAGTCTAGTAAAACGTATTGTAATAAAACGTAAGTGGTAAATACGTCCACTGACACGTAAGTGGTAAATACGTACACTGACACGTAAGTGGTAAATACGTCAGTGGTAAATACGTCCACTGACACGTAAGTGGTAAACTGACTAGGGAGCGTAAAATATATATGATGTGTTGTAGAGTTCCTCGGGTACAGGATCATCAGTAAGCTTCCATCTACACATATTGGTTGGTGATGGTAGAAAGTCGTACACTGCATGCAACAACAACTTTATTCGCTCATACTTTCAAATAACATACAAGAGGTTTTCTCTTAAGAGTGCCCATATTGTCTAAGCACCCTGCAAACCCATCTCCACTGCGTTTGCTTTACTGACTTCTTCAGCAGCAGTCCCGCCGTTGACTTAGATCAGTTTCCTTCGTTCCATTGCATTTTCCACCATGCAATACTTATTTGCTTTACTGCCCAATCCCAGCCTCCATTCACACGTTGTTTCCACAACGGCTTTGTGGCGAAGACTACAGTCTGCTTGTTCTACTGCCGGACTGGCTGACCTATTTCAGCCTGTTCTACTCCATCTTTACACACCACCTCACACATTGAGTCTCTTTAAGTTGCATCCAGGCTTGTTATCAATATTTTTTAACATTCAAACTAGCGTTCGTTTATTGCAGTGTGGCGGTTGTAGAAAGTCTCCCCGTGTTACGAATCAGTAGTGTTATTGTAACTGGTCTCCTTTTGGACCAACGAACCCAATTAAGATGACTTTGAAGTAGAATATCGCGTCAGCCGGGCGTGAGCAGTGTTGCTTCTACATTACCTCTCATGAACAGACTCAATAAAAACCGAGTCTTCTACTTTATTATCTTAGTTGTGTTTATTGCTTCCAAAGGATCACCGTTATCAGTATTTATTGGCTACTTTACACTGTTCAACAATAGGCGATAGATGAAGCTGCAGATCTATAGTCTAGACCGATGTATCTGTTGATGATAATTCAATCCATATGGTACTTCAATCTATTCTACAAGTGCCGTGGATATTTGAAACAGCATTAGTGGCCAGAAAAGCCGTGACAGGAAATCATGTCGGTAAAGCCAGTGATGCCGTGTTCCGCATCACTTATGGTAGTCTTAGCATCAACCCTATGCTTTACAAATGTATTGTTTACATTCAATTACAAAATGGTATTGGTCCTCCAACAAGTTATATTGTCTAAATGTTAGATATCAAGGAAATATATACGTACATGCTACCACCAACGACCACATGCAATTTCTTAGCCGAGGACATAAGTAAATAACTCAAATAAGATATAATTTTCCTTTATTAACTTACAAGTTACAATCTACTTGCTTTCTGACTGCTCTTCATGACTGGGTAGGGATGTTGAACCCCTGGTTCTTCAAGGACAGCAGACAAGTATGAACAGGGGTTCTACGGAGCTGCCTAACAAGTGATAGAATTTCAGACACCAATGTTCAGATAATGCTGAATGTCACACATCATGCCCAGTGGAATGTCACACAGTGCTATGGAAAGCCTCGGCTGCCTTCTGTTGGCCTTTTGCATTTCGTGCAGTACGCTTGTAAGTCGTTTTGTGCATTTTCTAAGTTGTTATGTGCATTTTCTAAGTTGTGATGTGAATTTCGTAAGTTGTTATGTGCATTTCGTAAGTTGTTATGTGCATTTTCTAAGTTGTCCCGTGCATTTTCTAAGTTGTTATGTGCATTTCGTAAGTTGTTATGTGCATTTTCTATGTTGTCATGTGCATTTTCTAAGTTGTCATGTGCATTTTCTAAGTTGTTATGTGCATTTTGCAAGTCGTCTTGTGCATTTTCTAAGTTGTTATGTGCATTTCGTAAGTTGTTATGTGCATTCTAAGTTGTCTTGTGCATTGTGCATTTTTTAAGTTGTCTTGTGCATTTCCTAAGTTGTAATGTGCATTTCGTAAGTTGTGATGTGCATTGTTTAAGTTGTGATGTGCATTGTTTAAGTTGTCATGTCACATGTGCATATTCTAAGTTGTTATGTGCATTTTCTAAGTTGTTATATGCTTTTCGTAAGTTGTTATGTGCATATCCTAAGTTGTCTTGTGCATTTTCTAAGTTGTTATGTGCATTTCTTAAGTTGTTATGTGCACTTTTAAAGTTGTTATGTGCTTTTCGTAAGTTGTTATGTGCATATTCTAAGTTGTCTTGTGCATTTTCTAAGTTGTTATGTGCATTTCTTAAGTTGTTATGTACATTTAGTAAGTTGTTATGTGCATTTCGTAGGTTGTTATGTGCATATTCTAAGTTGTCTTGTGCATATTCCAAGTTGTTATGTGCATTTTGGAAGTTGTTATGTGCATTTTTTAAGTTGTATTGTGCATTCTCTAAGTTGTTATGTGCATTTCGTAGTTTGTTATGTGCATATACTAAGTTGTCTTGTTCATTTTCTAAGTTGTTATGTGCATTTCGTAAGTTGTTATGTGCATTTAGTAGTTTGTTATGTGCATATTCTAACTTGTGCATTTTCAAGTTGTTATGTGCATTTCGTAGGTTGTTATGTGCATATTCTAAGTTGTCTCGTGCATTTTCTAAGTTGTTATGTGCATTTCGTAAGTTGTTATGTGCATTTCATAAGTTGTTATGTGCCTTTCGTAAGTTACAAGTCGTCGTTAAGTAGACTTTTTATCGGAATAGGTTTTGAAGGAAACACCGGTAGAAATGGCGGCTCCAGGAGCATTGTGTCCGCCAGGTTCGCTGCGCTTGAGGTTGTGACGTAGCCGGTGTATGTATAGAATGGCTCCAGGAGCGAACGCTATGCTCTGCCTTCTTTAAAAAAATGGGGCTAGGTACATTATAGACTACAATAAATTCTAACAGAAAATTGATTTTAAAATGTGTAATGGATTGTCTGACGTGGAGTTAATACATCTTCGTCTAAAAACAATAGATCGGTTCCCAGGTGGCAGTATCAGGAGGTGTGGTACAGGTGGCCGTGGGTACGGAAGATAAGGAGCGGAGGCCGGGAGACAAGGGTATGGGGTCGGAAGACAAGAGGACGGGAGTCGGGAGAAAAGAGGCGTGAGGTTTTTAAAATAGCAAGTTTGTAAAAAAAAGAATGACGAAGAATTATCATAGTTTGAGACTCGTTTTGGGTAAAACAGTCTGTCTATATCCTATCAAAATCCTTAATTGACCATTTTCATGTCTGCCGTACACATTCTGTCTCCGCGATAGATACTTTTATGGATTACGTCCCTTGTTTATCAGTACTCTGAGAGAGAAGAGAGAAAAGGGGGCGGAGAAGGGACATAAGGGAGGGAGAAGGGAGAAATGGGGGAGGGAGGAGGGAGAAGACGACCCCACGTAGCCCCTACCCGTCAGTGTTGGGAACTTACAAATAATAATGATAATAAATTGAAAAATATATTTAAATAAAAGTAATATTAACGTGCTATTTGTTGAAAACAAACATATTTTAAGTTTTCCTGAAAAAAAGTCCCAGACTACTTAAAATATGTTTGTTTTCAACAAATAACACGTGAAGTCCGGACTCTATTGAACCTATACCTTTAGGACGTCCTATTGGTTAAAAGATGAGGGGCTATACATCTTAGGACTACACACAAAGACAAACAAATAACACGTTACTTTTTTATTTATTTATTCTTTTTTTCTTCTTTTTTTTCCTTTTTTTTTCAGACCAAGATTTATTAACTCCACGTCAGACAATCCCTTACACATTTTGAAATCAGTTTTATGTTCTAAGAATGTTTTGTATAATGTACCTAGCCCAATTTTGTTTAACTAGGCAGAGCATAGCATAGCGTCCGCTCCTGGAGCCGCCATTTCTACCGGTGTTTCCTTCAAAACCTATTCCGATAAAAAGTCTACTTAACGACGACTTGTAGTTTGCACAAGACAACTTACGAAATGTACATAACAACTAATGAAATGCACATGACAACTTAGAAATTGCACATAACAACTTAGAAAATGCACATAACAACTTAGAAAATGCACAAGACAACTTAAAAAATGCACATAACGAATTACGAAATGCACATAACAACTTAGAAAATGCACAAGACAATTTAGAGTATGCGCATAACAACCAACGAAATGCATATAACAACTTACGAAATGCACATAACAACTTAGAAAATGCACAAGACAACTTAGAATATGCACATAACAACCTACGAAATGCACATAACAACTTACTAAATGTAAAAACGCACATAACAACTTAGAAAATGCACAAGACAACTTAAAAAATGCACATAACAACTTACGAAATGCACATAACAACTTACGAAATGCACATAACAACTTAGAATATGCGCATAACAACATACGAAATGTACATGACAACTTAGAAAATGCACAAGACAACTTAGAAAATGCACATGACAACCTAGAAAATGCACATAACAACTTACTAAATGCACATAACAACTTACTAAATGCACATAACAACTTACTAAATGCACATAACAACTTAGAAAATGTACAGGACAACTTAGAAAGCGTACTGCACAAAATGCAAAAGGTCAACAGAAGGCAGCCGATGCTTTCCATACAGTGCAGCCAGAAACCTGTACTTCTGCACAGTGATAGCGTCATTTCTCTGCTGTGCCTCTCGTTAAGAAGCTGGCAGGTACTTCTTCATTTTCGTCGTAGCCTGTTCATACAACAACCAGCGCACATATTTTGCGTGTGCTAACTTGAGAACATTGTCCTGGTACAGATCAAAAAGAAAAGAAAATCTGCTATTGCCCGATACTTTAGGCTACGAAAGCAAATATGTTTTTCATTCCCATAAGTTCAATAGGAATGTACATAACATGTTTATAAGCAGTTCAGTCATAATTAAACATGTATAACATGTATAATTAAAATCGCATTCTTCTTCTTGGCTTAATGTCCTACCTGTAATTGAACATCATCCATCCTTACTGCGTTGGATTTGTTAAAACCGATGCAGTTGGTCCATTATGTATTTGAGGGTGTTTAAGGATATGAGATGTGGAACTCTGTGTCGCAGCTTGTCACCAATACCGATGTGCTTCTCTCCATTACAGAGAGGATGCCAAGTCTAGCCAAGAGTGCACACCTTCTGCAACGGTAGATCGATCTTGACAAGTAACGCGACCCAGTGTACTTAGCGCATTCAAAATGATCAGAAATAATGAAAATGAACTCTGCGTGACACCATCTTTCAAAATATAAGAGAGAGAGCTAGCTTAGCGGATCTGCAGTCAGCCAGTAGCAAAACAAATGAAAAAGGCTGCAACTCTCGCCTTCTTGTAAAAACTGTTTCTAGTGTCGATTTTGATTTAAAGCTTAGACTGGCTTCGCACGGTGGTTGACGTCGGCATCTGATGTATGATGAGGGAATCTCTAACAAGCCAGATGCATGACACATCTAACCTTGTAGCCTACCCAACCCGGGCACGTTTGGAACGTATTTTGGTGCCAGTAGTATAAGCAGAAAAAAATGGGTTAAAATGATATGGAATATTTAAGTCGAAGGGTAAAACATATCAACAACCAACTTTATACATTTACGACAATTCCGGATAACAGGGCAATAGTGAGGTTTGATGCACTCTAGAATCTGATTTAAACCCCATAGTCCTTTTGTCAAGGATGGTTCCAAGGCGGCACCTCTGTAACCAATGCCAAGGATGGTTCCAAGGCGGCACCTCTGTTACCAATTCCAATGATGGTTCCCAAGGCGGCACCTCTGTTACCAATCCTTTTAAGTTCTTGGTGTCCTGTATTTTACTTCTAGATAACAATTTATCCATGTTATTGTTTGAAAGCGAGTTTTTTGGTTGGCAGGGTATACGAATACTACATTTCCTGTTAAAACTTGTGTATCTCTCGATTTCTCGAAGTAGGTGAGCTTACTATCCTAATCTTACTGAAATTAACAGGAAAGTCAATGTTGTTTGAAATCTAACATGATTAAAAAGAAAAAGAAAGATATACCAATCGGACAGGGAAAGTAGCATTCAATGACGACAGTCCACCACAAAACACAAAAACAAACACGCAAACAGACAAACGAGAAGGCAAAAGTAATAAAAAATGCAAAAGGGTTGACAATAGGGCTTCCGCCTTGGAACGGTCAGTGGCCAAAAAGGCCATTGGAGAGTAATACCATTCTATGAAAAGCGAAATATATAAGGGCCAATTAGTAGTTATTAAAGATACGACAAAATCGTATCAAAGATCCATAAGAAATAATATTAGTAAACTTACGGACTGTTAGAAGAGGTCCAAAACTCTACGTCAGTGTCTAATACAAGATCATGAGAAAAGTTAAGGAAAACCCTAATAAAATGGGCCAAAATGTCGATGAGCACAAAACCTTCAACGCGGTATATGAAACACACCTGTTTAAGGAAAAACTGGATCAATGAATGTCATACAATCCCTGTAGGATGGAAAATAACAATATTGATTGGATGTACAGGGAGACCTTTTACGGTCGCTACACAGCTCAAACAACACTATTGTGCAAAAAAAAAAAGATATAGAAATCGGACAGGGAAAGTAGCATTCAATGACGACAGTCAACCACAAAACACAAAAACAAACACGCAAACAGACAAACGAGAAGGCAAAAGTAATAAAAAAATGCAAACGACATCACAAACACAAAAGGGTTGACAATAGGGCTTCCGCTTTGGAACGTTCAGTGGCCAAAAAGGCCAATGCATACCAGCAAGCGCGTCAAACAACTCACACCTTTTTTTCTTTTTTTTTTAGATTCGTCAGCAAGGAAAATAGCTCACGTGCTCCTGCGAATCCTTGACTTCGTTACATGGGTAGCAGAACGACACAACTATGTACTTAACTAAGTTATGAATGGCAGAACGACACAACTATGTACTTAACTAAGTTATGAATGGCAGAACGACACAACTATGTACTTAACTAAGTTATGAATGGCAGAACGACACAAATATGTACTTAACTAAGTTATGAATGGCAGAACGACACAACTATGTACTTAACTAAGTTATGAATGGCAAATCACGTGAACTAGTGTTCTTATGTCATCAATGCAGCAGTCACTTAATTTCCACCGAAACACGTGCAAAGGAGATTCTGATCGGCGTGGAATACATTTGGAGCCCGACTGTAATCATACATGTGAACATATATATATATATATATCTTGTTTAACAGAAGAATGGCCGTGATGGATAGCACGTGACTCTGAATCCGGCGATCACTGGTTCGGGCCTCACTGGAGTGTGGCGTATAATGTCATGTGTCACAGTGTACCACTGGAGTGTGGCGTATAATGTCATGTGTCACAGTCTACCAACAATAGCATGTGTCACAGTGTACCACTGGGTGGAGTATAATGTCATGTGGCACAGTGTACCACTGGAGTGTGGGGTATAATGTCATGTGTCACAGTGTACCACTGGAGTGTGGGTATAATGTCATGTATCACAGTGTACCACTGGAGTGTGGGGTATAATGTCATGTGTCACAGTCTACCATTAATAGCATGTGTCACAGTGTACAACTGGAGTGTGGGGTATAATGTCATGTGTCACAGTGTACCACTGCAGTGTGGGTATAATGTCATGTGTCACAGTGTACCACTGGAGTGTCGGGTATAATGTCATGTGTCACAGTGTACCACTGGAGTGTGGGTATAATGTCATGTGTCACAGTGTACCACTGGAGTGTCGGGTATAATGGCATGTGTCTACCACCGGAGAGTGGGGTATAATGTCATTTGCCATAATTCTGCGGCGCATTGACGCGACGTAACGCGCAATAAGTGCGTTGGGCAGATTACGCCATTCGTGCTGTAAAGCCCTTTGGTGATTGGATCTCGCTTTGCCACCCAGCTTATCCCAGATGTGCTCTATTGGGTTGAGATCAGGGGAAACCGCATGCCATGGAAGAATGCGCCGCAGAATTATGGCCTGCATTCGTGCTAATGGTAGTCACACACGTTATTAAGTTTATTTGATCCAGCTGACACATTTTTTTAGTTAAATCTTATTCTTTAAACCTTACTAACCGAGACCTTTAATTTTTATTATTTTCAGTTTAGACCCTCGCGAATATGCTAGCGAACTTCAGTTTCTGTATAGGTTTTCTACTGAAAACGGTGGATATCTTTAGTAATTTAACTTAAACATGGAGGAAAAGTTTCTTTTTCGCTCAGTTTTATTCAACATTATGAATACATACTGCCCTGTTTACTGACATGATCTTATAATTCATTGGAACATAGAACACGTTTTCTTTGATATCAATGAAATAGAGTAGAGTAGAGTTGCCACAAGTACGAAAACAAGAAGCAGTCGATTACAGCAATTCCCCCCCCCCCCCCCCAGCCCCACCCCCACCGAAGAGATGTTTTGTGTAAAAGGAGTACATTTTATGAGAACAAAAGAGAACATAAGAGAAGATGATGGTAGGAATAAAAAAGTTTGATTTGAATTAAGATTAGTTTTGGTTGTATCTATACAGAACATACGTGTACATCTGTTAATGAAAAAAATATACAATGAAGTCAAACTTGATCACAATTCAGCTGTGATGTTAATTACTTTAACAAAAATCATTCGACCGAAACTCGAGCATGTCGATGATGGTATGCGCTACTAGACATCTCACTGATACATCCTACTGACTGATACATCCTACATTCACGAAAATCGGATGAAACTATATGAGGAGTTGAGCGGAAACGCTTGACGCATGAACGACCAGACAATACGCGCAACTAAATATCATACTGATACGTTCTACCAAGTTTCACGAAAATCGGATTAAAAATTTAGGAAGAGTTAAGCGGAACGAATGTGTGACGGACGTACACCTACAATTACCGATGGCGAGCGGATAAGCAAGCGATGGGATAGCCTTTATGTATCGACACGCAAATAGGAAACTTCCTATGTGAGCCAGTGAAGTAGCCAAACTATCACTTGGCACCTTAACCTTTCCTTATAACACCTCTCTCAAAACTTAATACATTTTGATAAAAAAAACTAGCAAAAGGTTCATAATGAATAGCAATATAAGATATTTTATAAAAAGCTGATTAAAGTTAAAGATATGGTGCTTTTTTTTTTATTTCCCTTAAAAATCAAGATATTGACATAATGAAACGTTCCGTCGAACGCCTTTTTTTGCCTAAGGAAAATACCACGGAAAGAGGAAATATTTTTGATTTGTTTAGACAGTGAAGTAATATTCATTACTTCACTGGTTTAGACATGGATTTGGTTTTGAAAATGGTTGCCAAATACTCAAGCAACTTAATTTGACGGCTGTGGAGCAGTATAGCGTATCACTAGATGCGTAGAAGTATCCACAGACGGGCCTCATATATCAAGGGAGAACACTCTTACCGTAAAAACTGAAGTATTCCGATTGTTTAGCAACACAGAACGCCAAAATGGTAAAAATAATGTTTATTTGTATGTTTTGTTAATTAAATGTTAATTATCTTTTAAAGTCAAATTATAGTTACTAGACGACAATGTATTGTTATATTTCAGAGCAAGGGATCGTCTATAAAAGAAGCGCTGGCGAAGTTTGTAAGTTTTAATTGCCAATTAATTCATGGACGGGTGCCCGAATTGGAATGCAAAGTATAAGTGGTGTATAAACCGGGAACAAACCAAATTAATTTAAAAGTGGTGAAAATGTTTTTAACTTGGATTCAAGTCCATATATAATGCCGAGTCAACGAGTGTTTCTTCTCGGAGCTTAGTGGTAGAGTAACTATAATCCTTAGAACTACACACACACTTAACGTGGACTCGAGTCGAACCCAGGACGGTAGATTCTAGCGCTCTACCAAATGAGCTTTCCAGCAGGAGTATGCTACATCAGACTACTTGTTAGATATATGTTGAATTTCGGCTGTAGAATTTCAATATTGATTTCCCTGAATTCTGTAAATTCACAACAACCTCTTTTTAAAATGGAAACACCGCCGTGGTCGAGGGATTAACAACATTGCGTTGTAAACCTTCTTGCCTCTCACCACTGCGGGTTTCGAATTCCACTGGGAGCTCAACTTGTAAGTGAGAAAGCATCAATTCTTACGGATTGCGGGAGGTAATAATTTAATTACAGTACTGGTTCTGCCAAGGAAAAATGGAGCAGTTTGCCTCTACCATAAAAATAATTGACCATCATATATGGCCTAAAATGTGCTAAAAATGGCGTAAAACTCCATTTTAGCAAACAAATTTAAAACGGATTGGTTATAGATTTGTGTGAGTTATAAAATATACACCCAAAGGCCGAGCATGAAAAGAGGCCAGGTTTACCTTGCCATAATACCATTTCTCATCTCTTCATATTTCAAGACGGGCAATTTATCCATTCTGTACAGCATTATTTAATGTCCAAATGAGGGGATAACAACAAAAAGTGTTATTTATAAATAACATTTTTGTTATTTTTCAATGCTAAAAATACTAGTAGCTTCCTGTATTTTAGTTGAATGCATTTATTATTGGGGATTGGGGACTATTCAAGACAAAAATGGAATAATCATTATTTTTTTTTGTGTTTCCCATCTACACTTATATAAATTTTTATCCTGGTATGCTTACCGTAATTGTATTCTACACCATCAGTGATCACTATATTATTTATAATTGGGTTTCTGCACAGGCACCCACTACATAAAAATAAAGTTAAGATAAAAAATCAGAATGCATTATTATTATTATAAACACATTTCTATTATATACACGTTTCTGTTATATACACATTTCTATTATATACACCACTATGTCTTACTATCCTATATATATTGATAATGTGGGTTGGTGAGTGTTGGTTGGGGGTTTAGAATTTAGTTACCCTTTGACCCAGGATAGGAGTTCATTCCTCTAAATAACTTATTTAGGTTACTTCTTGAAAAATGATTTTATCTTAATAAAACTGGTTGATACAGTAATCACAGACTAATAACAAACAGATTGGACACTGTGAAATTTACCTAAATTTTACGTGGGACAGTGCGAACAATTGACAATGTTATCCAGAGATACAAGTTTTATTTTTGCCAAAACCCATCACAAATTTAATTCTCCTTCTAATGATAGTATTTTCCTTATTCTACCATTTTAAGCAAAAAAAATGAGTTCAATGGAAACTTTTTCTATGTCAAACCTTGATTGTTAAGAGAAAAGCCAAAAATGATGCGATTTTTATGTTTAAACAGCTTTTTATACAAGTTCTTAAAATTCTGATATTCATTATGAATCTTTTGAATTAATTCTTGTCAAAATCAATGAATAAATGAGAGAGGAGCTAGAAGGAAAAGTTAAGGTGCCACATGATATTTTGGCTATTTCATTGGTTCAGACAAGAAGTTTCCTATCTGTTTATTTATATGTCTGCAGTAATTAAGCCTAGCAATATATCCTTTCAACAGAAAACCTGATTGAGAAATGATGGCATCATTTGATATGATTGCCTGATCATTAAATTCCATAGGGGCATTTCATGCAGATTTCTAAACAGTACATTCAAAAAGTCATGGCAAATTAGTAAACATTCAAGTTCTTGGGAAAACGTATCAACTGAAAAATTCTGGTATTGATAGAAATCTTATTTAAAAGTAAACAAAATTAAATGCATTTTGAACAGTAACTTCCCCCAGTTATTTTGCCAGACACTAAGTCAAAATGATACTGGATTAATGCATCGAGATGCTTATTTTAATTCCTGATAAAAACTTGAAGATTGCCATGTGTCCCCTTTCAATGATACCATCTTAATGGTATTAAAGTCAGAATATGCTTATTAACTTAACAGAAACTGAAACAGTTGACGAAGTACTTCAGAGAAGCGTTGCAACATTAGAGATTTACGCTAACAATAAACAGAATAAAATTAACTGTACACACTATGCGAATAAACTACTTGTGCTACTTATTACGCTGTATCCACTACACGCTGGGCCTATGCTAAGCACAACACAGGAAGTATGCAG
>JAWPHD010016485.1:0-49567 GCA_037043455.1 Cyrtodaria siliqua
TGATATATGAGGGTTTGACGCAAAAATGTTGTAACTACATTCAAATAAAGAAGTAGATACTATAGTTTTGTGGTGAACTCTCGATATGTATATCAACTATCTACTTAAATAACAAAAACTGTTTACATGATATCATGCACATCTACGTTATTAATGAACTCTATTAAGAGAAAGCAAAGCAACCGTCAATGTCGAAAGCGTCACTAACCTGTGTGTGGGTTTGAGTCCATAGCTCTCATGGTCAAACCGGAAGTTGGCCATCTTCTCTACGCTCCATTCCAAAAATGACATTGGCAATGAAAACAGGAATCGATTATTAGCCACGACATCCGCTGGAAGACCCCAGAATCCCATTCTACTGATTACCCACGCTCCTCTGCGCGTGGACAGATACACCTGTGATGCCACGTGACTCAGATCAACGGCAATGTCAACAGCAGAGTTACCTATTCCTGGAAATAGAAAAGGAACATTTATTACTAGTTGTTTTTGTCATGTTTCTAAATACGATACTCTTCTCTTTGTTTAGTTTTTTGAAGTATGTTAATGCGACATAATGACATGCAATCGCATTTAGATAGATACCTATCCTTTGTTGCGTTTAATTTAAATACAGCTATTATAGCTTTAAGTACTTCAAAACTTTACTTGTCAATATCTAGATTGTCGGCTGCTAATATGTCCATCAGAATTCAGTTTGCTACTGGATCATCATTCAGTTTGCTACTGAATCAAAATGGACTGGGACTGGTGTATTTTTGATTGGTTCGGATTTTCATTGTTTTTTTATTATATTAAATTTGGGAACATAAACCATTTCACACGCTTTGTGTTGTAGTCTTAAAATGCATAAACATTAGCTTTAAGAATGATCACAGGGCTTTTGGGAAATTACCAAGAGGTATCAAACTCAGTTCATATTGTTAAAGGGACTGGAGGCGATCTGGACAAATTATGGAAGTCAGTCAATCCAAGTACGAAAAAATACATCAAACCGTTTTTCATTTTCTTATACACTAAACTAGACCCCATTTCCCGTCCGATTTAATTATTATAAATAAAAGAAAAAACTTTGTATAATTCATTAATATTAATTCATATGCTGCGTTTAGTCTATATAGATTCTTGTTTTGCGATCGAAGTACATTTTGGTGGAATTATATGTACATGCATGAACAAAATATGAATTAATATTTATGATTTAACAATACCCGACGAGTCGTAGTGTTTTCGAGTCGAAGGGTTTTCAAGATAAACAAATCGAAGGTAGCAAGCGGCTCAATTTAATGCATGTGCACATTTCGTATGAAAAACCTTATGATGATTTTCATTTGTATTTAAATTGACACTAATCACTTCCAGACGGTCTCGTCTCATTAAATTGTCATATTTTATTAGCAGTAGCTTCCAATTCATTATAAAAGGCAAATTTACACTGCATGACCTTGGGAAACGATAAGATACATATTATATTTCAATTTGACAAAGACATTTTAATAAAAAAAAAATCTCTAAAAACTATAAAATATTCAGTGGCCTTGGCGTTGACAACTAAGCAATATCGTGACTTCTAACTAATGCAGGAAGGATCTTGAATATATTAGACTTGACACCATGCTGACCATAGCGGTCATTGTCTGATATGGCGTTCATGGCCAGGAGTATCTAGGCTGATAAATGATGTCGCAGTTAAATTCACGATAAAGGGAGTGACCAGACAGACAGATGAATGCATTCATGGTCCAAGTAACCGAATTGTACTTTAACAAAGACATTTAAGAGTATTTAACGATGTCAGCGCGTGAGTCTGACTTGCCAGAGTATCACAAAACACGCTACCCTTAAGGACCATTGTAACTCTGGGGTGTTAGAATGGATTTCAGAAGCTGACACACCTGGCGGATGATGTTTTTTTAGGGTATTATTTTAATATTCACATTCCCCTCATCCCCCCCCCCCACCCACCCACACCCACCCCTCACTCAAATACATATACTAAAGGCATACTCTAATGCAAGTACCCGGTTAACACTAACGGAAAATAGCTGTAGAGTGCGGGGTTATGCAGTGTTCCGGTAATTAACTCTATCTCACGTCGGTAGTCTCTTTGAGTGGCTATCTGTTAATAGCACAAACTATGATCCTACGGTTTGTCGGAGGCATGCTACGTAACATTTCGCTATGTTATTCAGGCCTCAAATTCACTAACTGTTGTTGCAAGGTATTTGGTTGGCGCTGATTTAAATAGATCCGCCACTAGCACGAACCTATGCATTGGAGACTGAGTAAATGACCAGTTGATGGGTTAATTGTTTACAAGTATATTTAGTCAGCTGACCACCTTAAAGGTGTCGCGCCTCCATTTGTTTTCTTAACATATACGAATGAATATAAACATAAACATTTTTCGTTTGTTAATTGTAAATATTTTATTCAAATGTCACGTATTTCGTGAGGCTATGATCTAATGTGCGTGTTTTCTGAATTGCGTGCATGAAATGTGCGTGTTTTCTGTATTGCGTGCGTGAAATTTGTGTGTTTTCTGTATTGCATTCAATGCATGCGATTGTTTTGTGAATAACATATAATGTACGTGTATTTTTTGTCTATATACAATGTATGGTTCATATATTAAAGTCACAGTGTGCTAAAAATGACGTAAAACACAATTCAAACAAACAATTCAAGTCACAAGGCTTTCATTATAATAGAATAGAGGAAGGATGTGGAGAAGAAGAGATAGTGTTGTAGTATATGTATATAGACTTAACAATATACATATACTATAACACTATATCTCCTTCTCTCTATCCTTTCTCTACACTATTACAATGAAAGCCTGTGACTAAATTAGACAACTGTACACCTTTTACTTTTTTTATTATTTATTAAAATGATATAAATAATGCATATGTATGTTGTTAGCATTTTATGTTCTAATAATTCGTTTTCGCTTAAATAGTTTTGAAAATAAGTTATTCTGATATACGACAACGTTTTTTTCAACATAACTTGCATAATATTATTTCAACTCATTATTACTAATTGTTTGAATATTACAAAGCAAATTGTGTTTGCATTTTACTAATTTTTGTTTATATTGCAAAGATTTTAAACCTATGGTAGAAAACGAATGCAAATGTATTACCTTTTATTCAATTTTTTGTAAGCAGGTTTGAAGTTAAACAGTTTTGTTTGTTTGTATGGTGTTTTACGTCATTTTCAACACATGTAAGGTTATATATGACGGTCGATTTTTTTTGTAATGGAGGTAGACCACCCACTTTTCCTAGGTAGAACCAGTACTGTACACCTCCCGCCATCCGTAAGAATCGACAATTCCTCACTTACAAGTCGAGCTCCCATGCAGTGGGATTCGAACCCGCAGCGGTGAGAGGCGAACATTTACAACGCAACGTCGTTAACCATTCAGCCACGGAGACGCTAAGTTAAACTGGAACAATTTGATTAAAATCCATGTCATGTGCTTATTTTCCTGTTTGATAAATACTTTAAGACTGAGTCCCTTTAAAATTCTTGTACGCAATATACCGATTACCGAAAGTCCATTTCTGTCTTCTGAATGCATTAGCAGGTAAATATCAATATTATCTTAAAGGGACACACGGCATTGTGATTAATTAATTAATCCAGTATCATTTTGACTTTATAACAGCTTGCATATAATTAAATACAATGCCGAGTATTCATTTTGTCTTCGTTATTCTACCATAATGTTAGCATATATATATACTGTATATACTATAATTTATATATTAAAGCAAAATAATCAACGTTTAGTAATATGCAAAAAACAAATTCGCTTTGAAGTTTTTCTACAATTAATATTAATGACTGAAAAAATGTAATTCATGAAGAAAAACTAACGGGACGCCGCGAGTTTTATAAAAAATCAAGATTAACGTGTTTCCCTTTAAACAAACAAAACACGCACATGGGATTCTAGCATACTTCGCGTATTCAGTGCATGTTTAAGTTACTAATAAATCACGTGTTCCTATCTGTTTTGTTTTATATAAATATTTACTATCGGTCTAAATGTTGTTATCAAAAATAAAAAACAGCACAATATGCTCTTCCGTCAGTCTGAATACAACATAAACACGTTTTACATGGTACTGGAAGTGAGGTGTGTTTTTTTTGGTTCTTGTTTTTTTATGTGAATGTATTTTTTTATGTGAATGTATTTTTTTTTTTTATAGATTTGAAACTGATCCTGCATTCATAACTGTTGAAACTTGAGTTATGTGTACTCGTTCCATAAATTAAACAAACAAAGGAATCGATTTTTATCATTTTTAATTATAAAATATTTTCCATTTCCAAAACCACCATTACGGTTTAAAATTTCATGAATGGTAGAAATTCTTTTAAAAGTAGTTTCATTGAGAATAATAATATGCCCGTATTTTGATTTTTATAAAATAAATTGATGTAAATTAATACATAGCCAATAACTTATCGACATTGAGAGATCAGCTAAATTGAAAACAACTGGTTTATTTTATTTAATTATCTTATTATACTGCAAAAACGTTTCATATGAAATGTGAACAATGGAGTCGCTGGCTAATTTCAGTGTTCATGAAAATAGTTGGTCTGAAAGAAAAAACACGACGGCTCCACGAGTTTTTGGTGTTAAATCATAAATATTAATTAATATGGTCAATGGTTAATATAAGTCAACGTTTAGTTGTGTCTTGTTGACGATTTCTTTAATTATGCAGATATTTATTTTAAATGTTTGCATAAATATAATTAATATTGTTCTACTTTCTTGTTTTTCTGTGTAATAGTATACACAACTATTTATCGACTATATTGATGAGAATAAAACTACGCATGTAAAAAACGCATGTAAAAAACGATCAAAGTGTGTGTATGTGTATCAAGATCTAAACCACTTAAAATATCACCTTAGGAGGCTTGAGTTTTTATGAAGTTTTAACTATAATTATATTTCTATGTTTCAAATTTTTAGCACAGCACGATTTTTTTCTGTTAGTGGAGACCACCCATTTATTTCTTGATAGAACTTGTACTGTATACCTCCCGCCATCCGTAAGAATCGACACTTTCTCACAAGTTGAGTCCCAGTGGGATTCGAACCCGCAGCGGGATAGGCAGGAGAGGCGGGAGAGGCGGGAGAGGCTAAAAAGCTTGACACAGCGGATTTACTATCCCGAATGCGCTGATATTTTATGAAGTATACCTGTAACTTATGTGTTTGAATACAAGCATTTGTCTTTGATATCACTCAGATAATATATACGAGTATGTAAAACTAACAACAAAACAGATACAATTAAACAAGATCGCATACAATTAATCTTACAATTATAAAGTATATTAAAGCATAAATTAGCAACAAAATAGCAGTCCATATGTAATGATACATATTTAATAGTGAGTGCAAAAGCTCATTAGAGCTTATTTTGCACTGTTTCATGTTTTGCCGACCCGAAACAAAGCTTATCTTTCTGTTTACCTACCCGATAACTCATATCAAATAAAATATTTATATTACAAAAAATATTGAAACAAACAAGCTGACGGAACAAACTTACCGACGACGAGCACTTTTTTCCCAATAAACTGCGTATTATCTCTGTAACTGTGTGAATGCATTGTCGTGCCGTTGAATCTACTGAGACCCGTGAAATCGGGTTGGTATGGGTAGGTATGGTGACCCGTGCAGGCCAGCACGCCATCAAATTCCTCCGTCGTGATGTGCTCGCCTTCCCGCCGGTATGTCACGCACCAGCTTCCAGTTATATCGTACTTTTCGGATGGCACAACTTTCAGAACGGACGTGTTAAATCTTACGTGCTTCTCAAGTCCAAATTTTTCAGCGTACATTTTGAAATATTTAAGAACGTAGCTGTGCGGCATGAACATTGGAAAGTCTTCCGGCGGCGGAAAATCACTAAAAGCCATCATTTCTTTACTCGTATTGATAACGCAGTTCTTGTAAACGCTGCCTTTGCCCATTTTAACCGCGTCGCTGTAGTTCCAAAGTCCACCGATGTCATTCTCGCGTTCAAAACAAACTGGCTGAATGTTTTCGTCCAGACATGTTTTAATTGCCGTCAGTCCGCTACAACCGCATCCGATGATGGCAACACGCTTCATGTTTATTTTATTTTAAAATTTTATTTTATTTAAAAAAAGATATCGATTCTATTTCTAACGCAGCTATCGCACTTTCAAGTTTAACAAAGCGACACGAACAAAAGTGCTGGTACGTATAATTGTGAGACGAATCAGTCAACTGCAGTGGTTCACGCTCTCCATGGTAATTTATACCAAATGCATGTGACTACCACATGCAATAAACTGACCAGTAGCAAAACAGTATTTGGGCAGGTACAGTATCAAATCGACAAAAATGTTTTATAATGCCATTTTTTTTATTATACTCGTCGTTGATTGGAAGGGATGACTTACCCGTATACATAGGTATACTTAAAGGTACGGGAAGCCATCGGAAGACTTATGGGTGACAGGTCAAATATATACGAATAAATCAACATCTTAATATGTTTCAGTTACATCCTAAATATTCAGTGCATGTGTACTAAACTCGGCTCTATGAAACGTTCGATTAACGTACTGGAAGTACTTAAAGTTCAAGCGGTTTGTTTTTCTACACACCTTAACCCGCTACATATATATAATGGACTGTTCCTTCTTTGAATTAAGACCATTCCATTTATGTGAAAAGGGGTGTTTTGTGGTAAAATGACAGCAGCCGGACATTGTAAACCCTGAGTTACCCTGAGTTACCCGCAGGCTAATATGGGTTTACAATGGACGCAAAGGCTATTATAGTCGTACTTAGAGGGTTAATAACATGTATATGCAGCAGGTTTAAATGCATAAAAGATGAATAAATCGAGATGTTAGTTTTGATACTTGATAAATACTTCAAGATTGCCGCGTACTTTAATGAAATGGTTTGATCTGAAAAACTCCACGACTCGGCTAGTTTTTGTTGTATAAATCATTAATAGCATTGCTTATGATGATTTAAAGGCACAAAAGGCAATTTTGACGTGTTTGAAATGGGTGTCTCGATTTATATATCCAGTATCATTTTTACTTTTACTCTGGTTACATTTAAATGAATCAAATTTTAATTATTCGCTGTTTCGTCTTATTATACTATAAGTTTCAATATATGGTGCAATAATATCAAAAATTAATAATATACAAAAACAAATTGCTGGATACTATTCTTATAATTAATATTAATGATTGAACAAATGCCAGTTATACAGAAGAACTAGTGGGACGAAAAAGAAAGATTGCCGTATGTCCCTTTAAAGATTAAAGTCATACGAAAATATCGGTACACTTTTATTTTATTTATATTCAACTGCTATCAATATGCATTACTGTTTATAATTTAACAATAGAAACATCGGTTTTCCAGCCCAAACATTTTCATAAGTATTATTTAAAACGAAAGTAATACGCGGATCAGTTTAATGAATACAGAACAGAACAGAACAGAAGATACTTACATGTATATAGACTAGTACATTAAGTAAATCATCATAACATATATACACAATTACAAAAAACATATGTAAATCACGTTTAACATACAAAGTATGTGATTCATATACAGACATATATCAGCTCTAAAGAGGATGAACTATAAAGTGTTCAAACATGCGTTATAGATATTCTATGTGACATCGCACATTTGAGAAATGTAGCCAATTTAAAAAGAATCATTTTGTTTTCAGTTTGCAATAATTCAATGTATTTAAAAATACTTGGTCTATTACGATAATATTTTGCTATGTATTTCTTCCTTATATCGGAGTAACATGGACATTTTAGAATGAAACGAAACTCATCTTCAATATCTTGAGCATTACAATATGGACAAAAAAGTTCATTTCTTTCAATCCTATTGATACCATACAGAACTGCTTGAATTCTTAGAGAATGTGAAGATAACCTTATTCTACTTACTAAACTTCTTAAATCGCATGGCAATACATCTATTTATTACATTTCTGTAAGTGAAAGATTGGGATTTCTCAGTGACAGAATATTCATAATCGCTTAATATTAATAACTAACTCCGAACACAAAAATAACTAACTGTGCCGTTCCGGCATGACGTCAATAAAGTGTTGCTGACGTCAATAAAGTGTTGCTGACGTCAACATCATCCGCCGATAACATTCAATAAAGCGAATAATTTCAGCTGAAATCATACATAAACTGATTGAAAATGTAATAAATAGATTATTTAACTGCTGGCTTCGATTATTGGGAAATCCTTCACTTGATGGTAGACATGTTTTTTTTCACTCACTCGCATACACTCGTTCGTGAAAATAACCACACGTCTACCATCTCGTGAAGGATTTCCCTATAATCGATTCCAGCAGTTAAATAATCTCTATAGGCCTATATTTTTCATAATGAAAATGATTTTTCACATTGTTCTACAAATCTCAGAAATGTACACCTTATAATACACGAAACTGAAGCGCAGTATCATAGTTTGCATGTATCGAGGGCTCAGCGCAAAACTATTCTATCTCCTTCTTTATTCATATGTAGTTACAATAGTTTTGCGCCGAGCCTTCGGTATATTTGGATTAACACCCATCTTTCTTCCAGATCAGCCATATTCTCTTTAATTTGCAAAATTGGGCCAAGCCTATAGTTTTACGTAATAAATTAGAAATTAAATATTTCAATCTAGGTCAGTGACGACATCGATATATAGTGTTTCCCACAATAACATAATACGATAATATCGAATATCCCATCAGATATGAGTTATTTATTTCGCATTAACAGCAGACTAGGTAGTGCGTATAGGTTAGACTGTGGGGAGGGGGCAGGCATTAACTAAAACGTGGATTTTTTTCGCTCGTTTAGTAATGGTTTGATTAAAGTGACTATGCCGCCAACAACAGCCACATTTTACAACATAATTATGTACACCGTTTCTAAACCTATTGACGACGAGGTATATATGATCATATATATATATGACTTAAATATTTTGAGAATATAAACTCTATTGACATTATTAACGGCTTTAACTAGACCAAACTCCAAAACTGGACCGCCGAATTAAGAGTTACCAACTCATAATTCAGTTTACGCATATTCAACCACGGATATGTTAAGAACCCGTAAATAAACCTTTACTTTTAATCAGCACATATATATTATTGTATGACACCTGGACAGAGTTTTGATAAACTGTTTTGTAATGTAACTTTGCCATTATTTGGCGGGTTAGTTTCTTTAACCAAGACTAGCGCAAGTGAAATTATATAAAGCTGACCCATATGTACTAGTACATAACAGTACAGTAATGTACCTACCTAACCACAGTTACCTAACTTCAGTCTGGTCAGTCTGACATTGACCTAAATGACAAAATAAATAATGACTGTTAAGATATAAGTGACACAGTTTTCGCCAAGGCTACATATTTGGTGTTTATACATGACACACTTCTTAACCGAGCACCAATGTATTCACTTTACATATACATTTTTATTTAAAGGGGATGAGAGAAAGATTTGTCTTTTTTTGTCTTTTTTCTTTTTTCATTTTTATCATTTTTCTATTATTTATTTCTTGTTTGCAAACTTCTGTTCAATCTGTCATATTTTGCATGTTCTCGTTTCTCGCACAAATAACATCTTTCTTGATAAAGAGTCTAAACAATGACCATGTAAGGTTATGATAGCCTTAAAGGGAATATAGGCATACAACATACAACAGAACAACTCGTTAATTTGGAGAATTGATTGAAAAAAATTGGTGAATGGTGAAAGAATTATCAAAATAGGATGATAAACAAAGAAGATATGATCACCTGAATATTCTTTTGTAAGGGACATAGAAGCCCGCCATTTTGGAACCTATGACATCATAGTTATAAATTACCATATATGGAATTCGAATTCTTATGAATATGTTAACTGATTCATAGGGGGAAAAGCACAACAAAGGTATGGAAAATAAGTATACCAAAGTTTTATAATGCGTTATGTGGCCAGTAAAGGATTTTGTATTCATTTGCAGCGATTTTCTTTGCATTCCGCATTCCGCATTTCGTAGTAAGTTTTGCCAGCGCTATATATAACTAGCGGACCCAGAGTGGTGTGTAAACTCAGAGCTAGCGGATACAGAGGGAAGCCAGTGGGGGCCGGACTGAGATTTTCTAAATTATATAATATATATTATATTAAGCCCACCTCCTCCCACACACACCACCACCACCACACCCCCACACCCGTGAAACATCGCAAATGTTGTTTTTTTTTGGTTAAAACATTTGGTCTAAGTTAGACTCTCTCCCCACGCATCGAGGTAAAATCCTGGATCCGCGTATGTGGATCCTGGGATCACATCTATCAAACTCGAGTTAAAAATGTTTTGCTTTTTTAAATATGTTATTTTTAACTTTCGGGTATATATTAAAGCTTATTCGCACCACTTAGATTTTAAGAGAAGGTAAGGGCTACGCCTCATCGAGAATGAAAAAAACCCGCATTTTTTTAAAATAATAATGCTACTACTATTACTAGATCTACTCTACTACTACTACTACTACTAATACTACTACTACTACTACTACAACTACTACTACTACTAATAATAATGCTACTACTACTACTACTACTAATGCTCCTACTACTACTACTAATACTACTACTAATACTAATGCTACTACTAATACTACTACTATTACTACTACTACTAATAATAATGATACTACTACTACTCCTACTAGATCTACTACTACCACTACTACTACTAATGATACTAATGCTACTATTAATGCTACAACTACTACTTCTACCACCACTACTACTACTATTACTACTACTACTACTACTACTACTACTACTACTACTACTACTACTTATGTTACTACTACTGCTACTACTGCTACTACTACTACTACTACTACTGCTGCTGCTACTACTACTGATACTACTACTACTACTACTACTACTACTACAACTACTACTAATACTACTACTACTACTACTACTACTACTACTACTACTACTACTACTACAACAACTACTACTACTACTACTACTACTACTACTACTACTTCTACTACTACTACTACTACTACTACTACTACTACTACTACTACTACTACTAATAATAATAATTCTACTACTACTACTACTACTAATAATAATAATTATAATAGTGATAATAAAAAAGAATGTATGCGTGCACGTGCGTGTATGTGTGTTGAGGTGTTGCACAAGTTTTCACATTAACAAAAAACACACACGTTTTTTCAAAAACGATCAGGATAGTGTATCTAGGGGGTGTCCAGGGGAAGTCCGGAGGGCGTCCCACCTTTACATACCTTAATTTATAAAATCTCAATCCGGCCGGCCCTCCGCATGGGCTTCCCTCTGGATCCACTAGTGATATACACCACTCACACACATAACAATTTCTTGACTTCTGAATTCCGCATTCCGCATTCCGAATTCCGCATTCCGCATTCCGCATTCCGCATTCCGCATTCCGAATTCCGCATTCCGAATTCTGCATTTAGAAGTAGTCATAATAATAATAATAATAATAATAATAATAATAATATTAATAATAATAATAATAATGTTTTTTGCGTGCACTTGTATGTATGTGTGTTGTGAAATCTCAGTGTTACTGTTAAAGATGCAATTACTTCTCACATTTTATATTTAATAATCATGTAATATAAAAGTGTATGTATACAAGTGTATGAATATTGCCAGTGACCACGAGTGTTATATTTTTATATAAACCCCATAACATTAAGTTAAATTCCCTATAACCTGAGTATCCGTGTATACTTTGTATAAATACACCATAAATGTATATACTATTATACCCTATAAATATACACTATTGGAGTATCTGTTTTTCCTTTGTATATACTCATACTATAAACTATTACCTTCTCTTAAAATCTAAGTGGTGCGAATAAGCTTTAATATATATCCGAAAGTTAAAAATAACATAATTAAAAAAGCAAAACATTTTTTAGCTCGAGTTTGATAGATGTGATCCCAGGATCCACATACGCGGATCCAGTATTTTACCTCGAGGCGTGGGGAGAGAGTCTAACTTAGACCAAATGTTTTATCATTTGCGCCTTTTCACGGGTGTGGGGTGTGGTGGTGGTGGTGGTGGTGTGTGTGTGTGTGTGTTGGGGGGGGGGGGGGGGGGGGGGGGGGGCTTAATATATTAATATAATATATATTATATAATTTAGAAAATCTCAGTCAGTCCAGCCCAAACGGGCTTCCCTCTGGATCCGCTAGTGATCCACTCTGAGTTTATAAACCATCCTGGATCCACTTGTGATATATTGAATTGAACTGGCTTTTAAGGCGCACCAACACATGAAAGGTTATATGGCGCCTAGCAGGCATGAACATGCCAGGCTCATCCTCCGTGTACATCGAGATAAAATATGGAGAATGGGCCCTTCTCACCCTGAACTGCAGAGTTGCTGCAAATTCTATTGTAGACACTCCATTTACGTTGGAGCCACGTTTATTGTTTTTCTGCCACTGCTCTTAGTGATGTGAGCGAGATGGCACCTGAAACAATGCAGGGGTCATGATGAAGACCTTCAATGAGCATGAACAAAAAATGGCAAAATGAATATGAATAGGGGTTGGGGTGTGGGGTCCTACCACTCTGCAGGTGACAGTGTGTTTGCAGGTGTTGTATTCTACCCCGGCAACCACACGGGGGCCACTAGTGATATATAGCAGTGTGATATATAGCGCTGGCAAACATTACTACGAAATGCGGAATGCGGAATTCGGAATGCGGAATGCGGAATGCGGAATTCGGAATGCGGAATGCGAAATGCGGAAGTCAAGAAATAGAAGTGAAGTAAATGTGAGCCTTCTTCACGTGTTATAGCGTAAATGAGTATCCATTGCCGGAAGCGTATTCGTGCCTCGTCTTGTTGGGTTATATTGACTTTCTCAACTTGAAATAACTCGAGTTGTTATGATATACATCTATAAATCGACATATATACGTCGACAAAACACGATGTAATTCAATAAATGCAAAACAAATACGTTGAAATGGTTCTTTGTTTTACAATAAATCGTTTTTAGTGAACTTGATATATTTTTATTTTATTTATATCGCGTTGAAACAAAGCAAATACAAATATATTAATATAAAGGTACTCGAAGTAATGAGTAGTATCTGTATTACTCGAAATATTTATCTGATATACACGAGATATTTATTTCAAGCTATGTACAGTTTGTCGATTATGTGATATAAATATGTCGATTTAAAATCTAAAAAATGATAAAACAAATCGAGTTAACGTCATATTTTTATTAAATCAAATTTACACGGAAATGATGAGCCTCGGTCTTCCGGCCTGCTTCTGATTTCTTTGCTACGCTATGTTACGTGTATTCCAGTCTCGAACAGTTTGTTTGCTTTTCTTTTTTATCTTTTTTGTTTGTATGGTGTTTTACGTCATTTTCAACATCACTTGTAATGTTATATATGACGGTCGATTTTTTTAAGGTTGAGACAGACATCCATTTTTCTTGGGTAGAACCAGTAATGTACATCTCCCGCCATTAGTAAGAATCGACACTTCCTAACATACAAGTCGAGCTCCTAGTGGGATTCGAGCCAGCAGTGGTGAGAGGCGAGAAGGTTTACAACGCAACGTCGTTAATCCCTCGGCCACGGAGCCAATTACCGCATAACCCAACACTTTAGTTACACGTGTTACCATCACGTACTCATAAGTTAAAAGTAAGACATTTTAAATTTTAATACTTTTAATTAACATGAAAATATGTCTATTTTACATAAAATCTCTCGCCAAAATCTCCCCATTGTATGTGGCAATTTTAACCATCTATTTTCCCCAAGACCTTTATGCTGTTTCCCCTGGCTGAATCCGTGTAGCATAGCGTAGCGAAGAAATCAGAAGCAGGCTGTGTGACCAAGGCTAGAGTAAAGCTTCTTTAAACTTGTTGACACCTCAATACGAGGTCATACCAAAAAAAATTTATGATCGATGATTGCTCAAAGTCACTTTAAATCCTGATAGGGATGGTTACGTTTATTTGTTTGTCTTCTCTTTTTTTTATGCCCTTAATGGATTATTCTCTTGTTGCTCTGGCTTCTGCCAAGTCATTGGGTACTTACTAGCTTGGTTGCTTTCTAGGCCTAGAAACCTGAAGTAACTTTATTTACAACATACCGTCATGCAAACGATCACTTTTATTGGCGTGAAAAAATAACGAATTCATTCGGCTAATTGCTAACGGGTACTTTAATCGGCCTAATCTGCCCAGACAGATATTTGCAAGTAAGACATATATGGCATATACATCATACGATTGTGGCTATCCGAGACTAGCGTCCGACATATACATCATACGGGTTTGGCTGTCCGAAACTAGACTACACGTAAAAAAGCGTAGCAAAGAAATCAGAAGAGACCGGATGACCAGGTCTAATCATTCCGGTGTAAATTTGATGTAATAAAAGCATGACGTTAACTTGAATGATTTTTATCATTTGTTAGATTTTAAATCGACATATCACATAATCGACAAACTGTACATAGCTTGAAATAAATATCTCGTGTATATCAGATAAATATCTCATGTAATACAGATACTGCTCATTACGTCGAGTTCCTTTATATTGATATATTTTTTATTTGTTTTGTTTCAACGCGATATAAAGAAATGAAAATAATGTCAAGTTCACTAAAAACGATTTATTGTAAAATAAAGTACCTTTTTCAATGTATTTGTCAGCATTGATTGAATTATGTCGGGTTTTGTCGACATAAATATATCGATTTATAGATATATATCATAAAAATATTCGAGTTATTTTAAATTGAGAAATTCAATATAACCCAACAAGACGAGGCACGATAAGCTTCCGTACTATTGAAAGAATGTCGCGTTGTCGTGGGCGACATTACGACAATGCGACATAATGTCATGTTATCGTAGGCGACAATGCGACACCCGACAATGCGACAACTCAACATTGTGATACGAAATCGCGACATTGCGATACGCGACAATTATGTCACGATGTCGTATTGTAATGTCGAGTTGTCGTATCGTAATGTCGCATTGTCGTATCTCAATGTCGCGTTGCCGTATCTCAATGTCGAGTTGTCGTATCGCAATGTCGCATTGTCGGGTGTCGCATTGTTGCCCACGACAATGCGACATTGTATCTGGCCCCAATCGGACACCGTTTGAAACTGCACACGGCTGCAGCAATTTAACCTACTTCGTCCAGCTAGGTTATGTTCTGTTTCTTGTTGTTGTTGTTTGTTTATCAAAATTATGGTCACTTTTACCCGTGTATTTACTTGTAGTCAATTTCAATTCTTCTTTCCACCAATAAATTTGAATTTTATTTTTTTAGTAGATACTACAGTAAAGTTTCTTTTCAATGTGTGGTACAGACATAGGGAAGTTGAATCAACGGGTAGTGCATCTTGTTAAGTTATTTGTCCATGCAGCAGAAGACGTTTTCTAGGTTACGCCACTGAACTTGGACAAGTTCAAAACCAGTTGCATTAGACTAGACATATCAGAGTTATAGCCTTTGATTTTTAAAAAAGACTGTTTTCCGGTAGGCCTTAGACTATTTAAGCCAATAGAGTGATACAGGCCCTCTTGTGCATCTTGTTCCCGGAAGACTACTTAATACACACCACTCTGTAAATGACATTATTTTAGACATGGAGGTCATCTTGAGTGACAGTTTGGTCATAAAACACAAATCTGTCCATTCAGCAGCAATTTCATAAAATAATATTCTAGTCTACATGCAGATTTGAAACAGTTTAATGACAATTGATCACAATATATTTGGAATGGATTGACCCTCTAAGATTTTGGTAGGTCGTCCAAGATTGCCAAGTTGGCTGAAACTATGTCAAATTGATGGAAATTTGATCGTGCAAATATTCATACAGTCTTTCCTATCAAACCTTGAAATCTCAGTACCTTAGTACTTTGATTTATGATAAGGCCAGTAATTATGTAGGGGAAATAACCCTGCAAGTGATGTGGCAAATATCGCTGCCAGATGCACCGACTTTGTTTTCGCCCGATCATTTTACTTACCACCAGACTAAATGTGTTTGCGTTAAACTGATTCATATTGATTTACTTTGTTCTGTATCACTTCACAGTTTTCGATGAATCGTTTAAGTTTTCATCGTACAAACTTGAATTTTATTGTATTGCATTAGTTTTTTTGTCAAATGGTTTGTCATTGCACTGAATGATTTCTATTACCGTCGTATGGTTTGAAGTTTTACACCGTATCGTTTCACTTCGAACCGTATCAATTCACTTTGTAACGAATGAACAGAGTTTAGTCGCGTCGAATCAATATGTACGTCATCAAATGATTTTATGTTGAATTAAATGGCCTGTCATTGAATGTTTTGTAAATATCCACCTTTTGACGGTTATGGCCATACATTTCACTGCGGCCAGAAGTTAGCATGATATTCGATATTCGACATTCGATATTCAAGATGAATATCGAAAAACAAAAAAGTCGAGATACGTTATTCAACAAAAAAGATCTGAATATCGAAAAATAAAAAACTCAAGATTCGTTATTCAACCAAAAAAAATCTGAATATCGAAACACAAAAAACTCGAGATTCGTTATTCAACAAAAAAATATGAATATCGAAAAGCAAAAAACTCGAGATTCGTTAGTCAACAAGAAAACAAGAAAAATCTGAATATCGAAAAACAAAAAACTCGAGATTCGTCGTTCAACAAAAAAAAGTCTGAATATCGAAAAACAAAAAACTCGAGATTCGTTATTCAACAAGAAAAATCTGAATATCGAAAAGCAAAAAACTCGAGATTCGTTATTCAAAAAATAAGTTTTGAATGTCGCAAAAAAACAACTCGATTCGTCATTCAACCAAAAAAGTCTGAATATCGAAAAACAAAATACTCGAGATTCGTTATTCAACAAAAAAAAGGTGAATATCGAAAAACAAAAAACTCGAGATTCGTTATTCAACAAAAAAAATCTGAATATCGAAACACAAAAAACTCGAGATTCGTTATTCAACAAAAAAAATCAGAATATCAAAAACACGAGATTCGTTATTCAACAAAAAAATCTGAATATCGAAAAGCAAAAAAACTCGAGATTCGTTATTCAACAAGTAAACAAGAAAAACCTGAATATCGAAAAACAAAAAACTCGAGATTCGTTGTTCAACAAAAAAAGTCTGAATATCGTAAAACAAAAAACTCGAGATTCGTTTTTCAGCAAAAAAATTCTAAATGTCGAAAAAAACAACAACTCGAGATTCGTTATTCAACAAAAAAAGTCTGAATATCGAAAAACAAACAACTCGAGATTCGTTATTCAACAAGAAAAATCTGAATATCGAAAAACAAAAACTCTAGATTCCTTATTCAAAAAATAAGTTTTGAATGTCGAAAAACAAAAAACTCGAGATTCGAAATTCAACAAAAAAATTCTGAATATCGAAAAGCAAAAAAACTCGAGATTCGTTATTCAAAAAATAAGTTTTGAATGTCGCAAAAAAAACAACTCGAGATTCGTCATTCAACCAAAAAAATCTGAATATCGAAAAACTAAATACTCCAGATTCGTTATTCAAAAAATAAGTTTTGAATGTCGAAAAACAAAAAACTCGAGATTCGTTAATCAACAAAAAAAAATTGAATATCGAAAAACAAAAAACTCGAGATTTGTTATTCAACAAGATAAATCTGAATATCGAAAACAAAAAACTCGAGATTTTTTATTCAACAAAAAAAGTCTGAATATCGAAAAACAAAAAACTCGAGATTCGTTATTCAACAAAAATATCTGAATATCGAAAAACAAAAAACTCGAGATTTTTTATTCAACAAAAAAAGTCTGAATATCGAAAACCAAAAAACTCGAGATTCGTTATTCAACAAAAATATCTGAATATCGAAAACCAAAAAACTCGAGATTCGTTATTCAACAAAAATATCTGAATATCGAAAAACAAAAAACTCGAGATTCCTTATTCAAAAAATAAGTTTTGAATGTCGAAAAACAAAAAAACTCGAGATTCGTTTTTCAACAGAAAAAGTCTGAATATCGAAAAACAAAAAAACTCGAGATTCGTTATTCAAAAAATGAGTTTTGAATGTCGAAAAACAAAAAAACTCGAGATTCGTTATTCAACAAAAAAAATCTGAATATCTGAAATACAAAAAACTCGAGATTCGTTTTTCAGCAAAAAATAAAAAACTCGAGATTCGTTATTCAACAAAAAAAGTTTTGAATGTCGAAAAACGAAAAAACTCGAGATTCGTCATTCAACAAAAAAAAACTGAATATCGAAAAACAAAAAACTCGAGATTCGTTATTCAACAAAAAAAAATCTGAATATCGAAAAGCAAAAAACTCGAGATTCGTTATTCAACAAGAAAAATCAGAATATCGAAAAACAAAAAACTCGAGATTCGTTATTCAACAAGATAAATCTGAATATCGAAAAACAAAAAAATCGAGATTCGTTATTCAATAAAAAAAATCTGAATATCGAAAAACAAAAATATCGAGATTCGTTTTTCAGCAAAAAACAAACAAATTAGAGATTCGTTATTAAACCAAAAAAATCTGAATATCGAAAAAATAAATACTCCAGATTCGTTATTCAAAAAATAAGTTTTGAATGTCGAAAAGCAAAAAACTCGAGACTCGTTAATCAACAAAAAAAAATATATGAATATCGAAAAACAAAAAACTCGAGATTTTTTATTCAACAAAAAAAGTCTGAATATCGAAAAACAAAAAACTCGAGATTCGTTATTCAACAAAAATATCTGAATATCGAAAACCAAAAAACTCGAGATTTTTATTCAACAAAAAAAGTCTGAATATCGAAAACCAAAAAACTAGAGATTCGTTATTCAACAAAAATATCTGAATATCGAAAACCAAAAAACTCGAGATTCGTTATTCAACATAAATATCTGAATATCGAAAAACAAAAAACTCCAGATTCCTTATTCAAAAAATAAGTTTTGAATGTCGAAAAACAAAAAAAACTCGAGATTCGTTATTCAACAGAAATGTCTGAATATCGAAAAACAAAAAAACTCGAGATTCGTTATTCAAAAAATAAGTTTTGAATGTCGAAAAACAAAAAAACTCGAAATTCGTTATTCAACAAAAAAAGTTTTGAATGTCGAAAAACGAAAAAACTCGAGATTCGTCATTCAACAAAAAAAAACTGAATATCGAAAAACAAAAAACTCGAGATTCGTTATTCAACAAAAAAAAATCTGAATATGGAAAAGCAAAAAACTCGAGATTCGTTTTTCAGCAAAAAACAAACAAATTAGAGATTCGTTATTAAACCAAAAAAATCTGAATATCGAAAAATCAAATACTCCAGATTTGTTATTCAAAAAATAAGTTTTGAATGTCGAAAAGCAAAAAACTCGAGACTCGTTAATCAACAAAAAAAAACTGAATATCGAAAAACAAAAAACTCGAGATTCGTTATTCAACAAAAAAAAATCTGAATATGGAAAAGCAAAAAACTCGAGATTCGTTATTCAACAAGAAAAATCAGAATATCGAAAAACAAAAAACTCGAGATTCGTTATTCAACAAGATAAATCTGAATATCGAAAAACAAAAAAATCGAGATTCGTTATTCAATAAAAAAAATCTGAATATCGAAAAACAAAAAACTCGAGATTCGTTTTTCAGCAAAAAACAAACAAACTCGAGATTCGTTATTGAACAAAAAGAGTTTTGAATGTCGAAATACAAAAAAACTCGAGATTCGTCATTCAACAAAAAAAATCTGAATATCGAAAAACAAAAAACTAGAGATTCGTTATTCAACAAAAAAATCTGAATATCGAAAAGCAAAATCCTCGAGATTCGTTATTCAACATGAAAACAAGAAAAATCTGAATATCGAAAAATAAAAAACTCGAGATTCGTTGTTCAACAAAAAAAATCTGAATATCGAAAAACAAAAATCTCGAGATTCGTTTTTCAGCAAAAAAATTCTAAATGTCGATAAAAACAACAACTCGAGATTCGTTATTCAACAAAAAAAGTCTGAATATCGAAAAACAACAACTCGAGATTCTTTATTCAACAAAAATATCTGAATATCCAAAACCAAAAAACTCAAGATTCCTTATTCAAAAAATAAGTTTTGAATGTCGAAAAACAGAAAAATCGAGATTCGTTATTCAATAAAAAAAATCTGAATATCGAAAAACAAAAAACTCGAGATTCGTTTTTCAGCAAAAAACAAACAAACTAGAGATTCGTTATTAAACCAAAAAAATCTGAATATCGAAAAAAAACAACTCCAGATTCTTATTCAAAAAATAAGTTTTGAATGTCGAAAAGCAAAAAACTCGAGATTCGTTAATCAACAAAAAAAAATTGAATATCGAAAAACAAAAAACTCGAGATTTGTTATTCAACAAGAAAAATCTGAATATCGAAAAACAAGAAAACTCGAGATTCGTTATTCAACAAAAATATCTGAATATCGAAAAACAAAAAACTCGAGAGTCCTTATTCAAAAAATAAGTTTTGAATGTCGAAAAACAAAAAAACTCGAGATTCGTTATTCAACAGAAAATATCTGAATATCGAAAAACAAAAAAATCGAGATTTTTTATTCAACAAAAAAAGTCTGAATATCGAGAAAAAAACAACTCGAGATTCGTTATTCAACAAAAATATCTGAATATCGAAAAACAAAAAACTCGAGATTTTTTATTCAACAAAAAAAGTCTGAATATTACGGAAGCATATTCGTGCCTCGTCTTGTTGGGTTATATTGAATTTCTCATTTTAAACTATCTCGAGTTGTTCTAATATATATCTATATATCGATTCGTTATTCAACAAAAATATCTGAATATCGAAAAACAAAAAACTCGAGATTCCTTATTCAAAAAATAAGTTTTGAATGTCGAAAAACAAAAAAACTCGAGATTCGTTATTCAACAGAATAAGTCTAAATATCGAAAAACAAAAAAACTCGAGATTCCTTATTCAAAAAATAAGTTTTGAATGTCGAAAAACAAAAAAACTCGAGATTCGTTATTCAACAAAAAAAATCTGAATATCGAAAAACAAAAAACTCGAGATTCCTTATTCAAAAAATAAGTTTTGAATGTCGAAAAACAAAAAAACTCGAGATTCGTTATTCAACAGAAAATATCTGAATATCGAAAAACAAAAAAATCGAGATTTTTTATTCAACAAAAAAAGTCTGAATATCGAGAAAAAAAACAACTCGAGATTCGTTATTCAACAAAAATATCTGAATATCGAAAAACAAAAAACTCGAGATTTTTTATTCAACAAAAAAAGTCTGAATATTACGGAAGCATATTCGTGCCTCGTCTTGTTGGGTTATATTGAATTTCTCATTTTAAACTATCTCGAGTTGTTCTAATATATATCTATATATCGATTCGTTATTCAACAAAAATATCTGAATATCGAAAAACAAAAAACTCGAGATTCCTTATTCAAAAAATAAGTTTTGAATGTCGAAAAACAAAAAAACTCGAGATTCGTTATTCAACAGAATAAGTCTAAATATCGAAAAACAAAAAAACTCGAGATTCGTTATTCAAAAAATAAGTTTTGAATGTCGAAAAACAAAAAAACTCGAGATTCGTTATTCAACAAAAAAAATCTGAATATCGAAAAACAAAAAACTCGAGATTCGTTATTCAAGAAAAAAAATGTGAATATCGAAAAACAAAAATGTCGAGATTCGTTATTCAACCAAAAAAATCTGAATATCGAAAAACAAAAAACTCGAGATTCGTTATTCAACAAAAAATATCTGAATGTCGAAAAACAAAAAACTCGAGATTCGTTATTGAACAAAAAAATGTCTGAATATCGAAAAACAAAAAAAGCTCGAGATTCGTTATTCAACAAAAACAATCTGAATATCGAAAAACAAAAAACTCGAGATTCGTTTTTCAGCAAAAAACAAACAAACTCGAGATTCGTTATTCAACAAAAAAAATGTGAATGTCGAAAAACAAAAAAACTCGAGATTCGTCATTCAACAAAAAAAATCTGAATATCGAAAAACCAAAAATCTCGAGATTCGTTATTCAAAAAAAAGTTTTGAATGTCAAAAAACGAATAACTCGAGATTCGCTATTCAACAAAAAAAATTTGAATATCGAAAAGCAAAAAACTCGAGATTCGTTATTCAAAAAATAAGCTTTGAATGTCGCAAAAAAACAACTCGAGATTCGTCATTCAACCAAAAAAATCTGAATATCGAAAAACAAAAAACTCCAGATTCGTTATTCAAAAAATAAGTTTTGAATGTCGAAAAACAAAAAACTCGAGATTCGTTAATCACCAAAAAAAAATTGAATATCGAAAAACAAAAAACTCGAGATTCGTTATTCAACAAGAAAAATCTGAATATCGAAAAACAAAAAACTCGAGATTCGTTATTCAACAAAAACAATCTGAATATTAAGGAAGCGTATTAGTGCCTCGTCTTGTTGGGTTATAGTGAATTTCTCCTTTTAAACTATCTAGAGTTGTTACGATATATGTCTATAAGCGATATATTTGTGTCGACAAAACACGTTGTAATTCAATAAATGCAAAACAAATACGTTGAAATGGTTCCTTATTTTACAATAAATCGGTTTTAATGAACTTGACATTTTTTTTCTTTTCTGTATATCGCGTTGAAACAAAACAAATAAAAATATATCAATATAAATGTACTCGACGTAATGAGTATTATGTGTATTACACGAGATATTTATGTGATATAATCGAGATCTTTATTTCAAGTTATGTACATTTTGTCGATAATGTGACATAAATATGTCGATTTAAAATCGAAAAAATGGTAAAACAAATCGAGTTAACGTCATATTATAATTAAATTACATTTGCACCGAAATGATTAGCCCCGTTCATCCGGTCTGCTTCTGATTTCTTTGCTGCGCTTTGTTGTTCGTGTATTCTAGTCTCGGACAGCCAAACATGTATGATGTATATGTCTTACTTGCATAAGATAAGGCCGATTTAAGTACTCACTAGCGATTACCCACTGTATTCGCCCTTTTTTACGCAAATAAATGTCAACATTTGTATAACGTTAAGTTATAAATAAAGCTGCATGAGGATGGGTGGCGGTGGGAGTAAAACATGTTTTCACTTTGAATAGGGTCCTAGACATTCAAGCTAAAATTCATGAAATTCAACCACAGACAGTCTTGGGTTTCAGGGGGCTTCACTGGACTCTCTAACAAATGGTAAACTGCCCATATGAATCCCATCTCACTCCTGACTCTCACTGGACCTTGACAACTGGGCAGACGGTATCATGCATTTTACTGGCAATTATTGGTCTGGGCAGATACTAAAAAAAAGCGCCTACTGTATTCGCCCGTTTTTGCACGGACTTAAAAGTCAACGTTTGCATAACATTACTTTGTAACTGAAGATACATGAGCGTGGGGTTGTGTGGGGTGGTGGTAGCCGCGGGGGTGGGGGGGGGGGGGGGGGGGGGTCTCATAAAAAGATAACAACAAATTGAATTTGAATAATAACAGATAACAATGAACAGCTCACAGTAAATAAAATAACAATCATACATTTTACATTTCACGATAGGTGGTGGAGGTTTGTTTGTTTGTATGGGGTTTTACGTCATTTTCAACACATATAAGGTTATATCTGACGGTCAATTTAAATTTGTATGGAGGCAGACCATCTGTAAGAATCGACACTTCCTCACGTACAAGTCGAGCTCCCAGTGGGATTCGAACCCGCGGTGAGAGGAGAGAAGATTTACAACGTAACGTCGGTAGTGGAGTGGGTGTAGGAGGGGGACACTATAAATACGTAACAGACAACATTAAATTAACCAATAACAGATAACAGGTAATATAATGTCAAAATAACAGCATAACACAACAGTATAGTTACACCTGTTGTCATCAAATGTTGCTTCTCACACGTTAGAAGTAAGACATTTTAAATTTTAAAACTATTAATTAACATGAAAATACGTCTACTGTACAAAAACTCTATCAAAGTCTCGCCAAAATCTCCCCAACGTTAGTTGCCAGTTCAACCATCCATTTTCCCCCAGGCCCTGGTGCTGTTTCCCCAGGCTGAATCCGTGTAGCATAGCGTAGCGAAGAATTTAAAAGCAGTCCGGGTGACGAAGGCTAGAGTAAAGTTTCTTTAAAAATGCCGCCACCTCAAAACGAGGTCATACCGAAAAACGGGTATGATCGATGATTGGTCGAAATCAGTTTTTAAATTCTGAAAGAGATGGTTACGTTTATTGTTTTCTTCTGGGTAGGTCTGGGTAGATAAGCCCAAATAAAAGGTCATGCAAACGTTGACTTTTATTTGCGTGAAGAAATGGCGAATATAGATAATCGCTAGTGGGTACATGAATCGGCCTATTTTGCCAAAACCGATATCTACATCATACATGTTTGGCTGTCCGAGACTAGAATACACGAACAACAATGCGTAGCAAAGAAATCAGAAGCAGGCCGGATGACCGGGGCTAATCATTTCGGTGCAAATGTAATTTAATTATAATATGACGTTAACTCGATTTGTTTTACCATTTTTTAGATGTTGGCAGTAGTTATCAGTAGCAGTAGCAAACATATGATGGTTGCGAAAGGGTCTTGTCTGTTTAACATGATGGTGGGAAAGCAGAAACAACACATTTGCGCAAAGAAAACATAATTACGATGACTATTGACTCTACTGCTGCTACTGCCTGCAGTAGCTACTGCTACTGCTGCTACTGCTGGCATTAGCTACTGCTACTGCTGCTACTGCTTGCAGTAGTTTGCAGTAGCAGTAGCAGTAGCATAGCAGTAGCAAACATATGATGGTTGCGAAAGGGGTTGTCTGTTAAACATGATGGTGGGAAAGCAGAAACAACATACTTGCGCAAAGAAAACATAATTACGGTGACTATTGACTCTACTGCAGCTGCTGCTGCTGCTGCTGCTGCTGCTGCTGCTGCTGCTGCTGCTGCTGCTGCTGCTACTGCTGGCAGTAGTTAGCAGTAGCAGTAGCATTAGCAGTAGCAATAGCAGTAGCAAACATATGATGGTTACGAAATGGGTTGTTTGTTAAACATGATGGTGGGAAGAAGAATCAACATACTTGCGCAAAAATAACATACTTACGATGACTATTGATTCTACTGCTGCTACTGCTGGCAGTAGCTACTGTCACTGCTGCTACTGCTACTGCTGCTACTGCTGCTACTGCTACTGCCAACTTCACGTTCATTAATCTTAGGTATCTTAACTCCAATAATATTTTTCTGAATGTCTCACGTTGCTTGATAGTTGGTCATACGTATTGTTGGTATTGATATTTTGATTTATATTCATAAAATTTAAACTTGGTAAGGTAACGTAACATTTATACGTTTATAACTTCAATTAACTTTTTCTGAGTGCCGCCTTTCTTTGTTTGATAGTTAATAGTTAGTGCTCATCACTTAACACCAATACTACCAAGGTCAAGGTCATCTTTTGCGTTATTGTCACAAAACTTTGCCCTAACCTCAGTTTTCTTCTGAATGCCTCATTTCTTTGATACTTGGTCATATGTTTTGTTGTCATTAGTAGACATAACTTAACACCAGTATTACCAAGGTGAAAGTCATCTTTTCCGTGTGTTTTGTTTTCGCTAAAACATAACCTTGATAGGTGAGTTGACATGAGTAAACTATTTTTTCTGATTACCTAACTTTAGTTTGTTTGATAATGGCTCATATGTATTGTCATTGGTGGCAGAGACATACTGAGATCGAGGTCTTGAACAATTTTAGTTCACTTGAGCCGATGGCACAGAGGCTTCGGCTCAGAGTTGAAGTAAACTATTGGGGTCACTCTTCGTCCGCTTTTCGTCCATCGTAGACTTTTAGTTTAAATAACTTCTCAGAAAACGTTTGACCAAATATCACATACGGAATGATTCCGGATGTCTAACGAATATCGAGTTTTTTTGTTTTTCGATATTGTTGAAATGTTGTTGAATCTCGAGATTTTTGTTTTTCGACATTTTCGAATCTCGAGGTTTTTGTTTTTCGATATTCAAAACCTATTTTTTGAATAACGAAACTCGTGTTTTTTGTTTAACGACATTCAGAACTTATTTGTTGAATAACGAATCTCGAGTTTTTTTTGTTTTTTTGATATTCAGATTTTTTTTGTTGAATAACGAATCTCGAGTTTTTTGTTTTTCGAAATCCAAAATGTCTTTTTTGAATAACGAATCTCGAGTTGTTGTTTTTTTCGATATTCGAAACCTTTTTTTTTTAATAACGAATCTCGAGTTTTTTGTTTTTCGTCATTCAAAACTTATTTGTTGAATAACGAATCTTGAGTTTTTTGTTTTTCGATATTAGAAACCTATTTGTTGAATAACGTATCTCGATCTTTTCGCTTTTTGATATTCAAAACTTTTTGGTTGAATAACGAATCTCGAGTTTTTTGTTTTCGACATTCAGAATTTATTTGTTGAATAACGAATCTCAAGTTTTTTGCTTTTCGGTTTTCCTTTTTTTTTTGTTGAATAACGAATCCCGAGTTTTTTGTTTTTCGATATTCAAAATGTATTTGTTGAATAACGAATCTCGAGTTTTTTGTTTTTCGATATTCAGATTTTTTTGTTGAATAAAGAATCTTGAGTTTTTGTTTTTCGACATTCAAAACCTATTTTTTGAATGACGAATCTTGACATTTATGTTTTTCGATATTCAGATTTATTTGTTGAATAACGAATCTCGATTTTTTTGTTTTTCGACATTCGAAACTTATTTTTTGAATAACGAATCTCGATTTTTTTGTTTTTCGGTATTCGGATATATTTTTTGTTGAATAACGAATCTCGATTTTTTTTGTTTTTCGACATTCAAATCTTATTTTTTGAAAAACGAATTTCTATTTTTTTTGTTTTTCGACATTCAGTTTTTTTGTTGAATGACCAATCTCGATTTTTTTTGTCTTTCGACATTCAAAACTTATTTGTTGAATAACGAATCCCGAGTTTTTTGTTTTTCGATATTCAAAATGTATTTGTTGAATAACGAATCTCGAGTTTTTTGTTTTTCGATATTCAGATTTTTTTTGTTGAATAACGAATCTGGTTTGTGTTTCGACATTCAAAACTTATTTTTTGAATGACGAATCTCGACATTTATGTTTTTCGATATTCAGATTTTTTTGTTGAATAACGAATCTCGATTTTTTTGTTTTTCGACATTCAAAACTTATTTTTTGAATAACGAATCTCGTTTTTTTTGTTTTTCGATATTCAGACTATTTTTGTTGAAGAACGAATCTCGAGTTTTTTGTTTTTCGACATTCAAAACTTATTTTTTGAAAAAACGAATTTCGATTTTTTTTGTTTTTCGATATTCAGTTTTTTTTTTTTTTTTTTGTGTGTTTTTTATAAAACTTTATTGATATTTACAACAATAATAACAGTATTACACATATAAACATTGGTATATAATATATGCATAACATATCACTTTCTGATCACTTACATTAAGTATAGTTGTGTCGTATAAACGAATTAGATATCAATCAATAACTTGTAAAACAATTGTGCTATTCGTGTGTTGAATGATTTGCAGCACTCCTTTATATAACGGAATAAAATAGAGTATTCGTATTTAAACAAGGCAAATATATCCACACGGTTTGTTCTACACTCGCTTATAAAATATGATTTAAATATGCAGAAGCCAACAAGTGCTAAAATCTCGTTTACGTCATAATATTCATTAGAGTTTATTTTATATCCGATTACAATATTTTTAAGCGTTTTCATTGTCGCCGAGATGCCACATTTTTTGAACAAATATGTTATCTTTTTCCAAAAAGGTTCAACTTCTTTACAGTCTATGAAAAAGTGCTTATATGTTTCCGTTTCACCACATACTCGACAAAATGGATTTGCGCTGATCTTCCATATATATTGCATTTCCATAGAAGGAACAATTCGGTGTATTAGTTTATACTTAAACTGCTTAATTCGGTTATCTTTTAACGTGTGAATATGTTTATACACATGTTCCCAGATGAATGAAGGAGTAAAGTATGTATTCCAATAAGTATGAACATATGGTTTAGAGAACTTTTTATTTACTAAGCATTTATACATTTTCTTATTATCTGTTGCTTTCAGGTCTACTGCTTTTCCTTTTGCGAAATAAATCTGTAGTTTAAGTTCTGTTTTAACACGAGTCATTTTTGAATGCTCCAATTTTAATATTTTTTTCCATGCCTTTGGAATTACATGTTTGACGGTATTTATTTGAGATATCCAGTTTGATTTATCGGCCAGTTTATCTAGTATATGAGTTTCTGCTATTTCACCATTTTCATTTATTATATCATTTATGAAAATCAGACCTGATTTAATCCAGTTTTTGAAAATCAGACCTTTGCCATTTGTTTTCAGTTCTTTGTTTCCCCAAATTATTTGTTTTCTTATGACTTCAAAATTATCAAATTTCATGTAAGTTGTTTGGCTTACTTGTATCCAATTTTTGATCAAATCTACATAAAAGTCCGGTATAGTCTGGTAATTCGGGATTATTTTAATATTATCTATATTCATATGAAAAATCAAATAATTTTCACCAAAGGTATCCAGAAAATATCTTGGTAAAACCGTCCAGTTAGCTTCCTCATTATCTATTAAAGACTTAACCCATTTTATTTTAAGTGATATAAAGAAAGATGCAGGATCGCACATTTCAATACCGCCGCTCAATTTGTCACCTATTAATGTAGTCCTTTTTATTTTTTCGCGTTTTCCACTCCAAAGGAATGAAAAAATCATTGAATTTAATTTATTTAAAATATCTTGCGGCATTACCAATGACTGAACAAGATATACAAACTTCGGCAACAAAAGTGTTTTAATTATCTGAATTTTTCCAAAGAAGGTTAATTTTCTTTTTTGCCAATTTTTAATAGTATTTTCGCAATTTTCTAATTTAGTGTTCCAATTCAGTTCATTGCATTTTTGTTTATCATGCCCAAAATAAATACCTAGTGCTTTTATTGGCGTTTCTGGCCAATTAATATGTCCAACCTTATCTTTACATAATTTTAGTTTCCCAATCCAAAGCCCTTCTGTTTTATTACGATTTAAGATCAACCCCGAATGTTTTCCGAATTCTTCTATTAGATGGAGAGCAATCAATATTTCATTCTTTGAGTTTAAAAACAATGTCGTGTCATCAGCAAGTTGGGTAATTTTGATTGATTTTATTCCATTAGATGTTTTTACTTTTATACCCTTTAACTCTTGATCGTTTCTTATGTTTAAGGCCATGATTTCAGCAACAAGTATAAAAAGTAGGGCGGATATTGGACATCCTTGTCGTATACCTCTGTTGAGTTTAAAGAAGTCAGATTTCCATCCGTTATTAATAACGCATGCGTCACTTTTATTATACAAGGTTTTTATCCAATTGATAAAGGATGCATTAAAACCAAATCGTTCAAGTACTAAAAACAAAAAATTCCATTCAACTGTGTCAAATGCTTTTCTAAAATCTAAAAACAGGATAACACCCTCAATATTAAGTCTCTCTGTATAGTCTATTATATCTTGGATCTGTCTAATGTTATATCCTATAAATCTATTTTTAATATACCCTTGTTGATCCATATTTATTATTTTCGGTAGCACTTTCTGCAAGCGTTTTGCTAAAACTCGTGTCGCAATTTTATAATCTACATTAAGTAGCGTTATTGGACGCCAATTTTCTATATTATCTGGATCGCCCTTTTTGAAGAGTAAAGAAAGAACACCTTGTGTTTGACTCCTAGATAATTCGCCATTTCTATATCCCTCATTTAGTGATAGGAGAATTATGTTTCCTATTTTGTTCCAAAACGCCTGATAGAATTCGACTGTTAATCCGTCGAGTCCTGGGCTTTTATTACATTTCATTTCCATAACAGCTGTTTCACATTCATTAAATGTTAGTTCCCCATCACAAAGCGATGCATCACTATCATTAAGCTTTTTATCTAATGTAGATTTATTCAAATACGTTTTGACTTCGTCAACATTAATATTTTCTGAAGTGTACAGTGTTTGGTAGAATTTAAATTCTTCGTTTAATATTTTCTTATTCTCCGTTATTTTATTTCCATTTACTGTTAATGAATGCATAACTTTCCTTGTTTGTCGCGATTTTTCTAAACCTAAAAAATATTTATTATTTTTTTCACCTTTTTCTAAATAATCTATTCTTGACCTTATTTGAGCTCCCTTTGCTCGAAATACATATATTCCTTCTATCTCAGCTTCTAGTATACCTTTCAAAGTTGTGAGCTCGTCATTATCATATGTGTTATCTAGCAATTTATTTATTTGTATAAGCTTATCTTCTTGTTGTTTTAGGTATGTTCGTCTATCTCTTGCTTTTTGTTTCGCATAATTTATTGATTTATCTTTAATTTCAATTTTACACAATTCCCATATTAGTTGATCTCTAACATTATTTTGTTTCAATTCCGTTATACAGCTATCTAGGGTTTCATTTATTACTTGAATATAAAGCATGTCTGATAAATAGGAATTGTTCATTTTCCAATAACCGGGTCCCCTATTAGAGGAATTTATTATTTTTAATGAAATTGCCAAATGATCGGTACTTTTAATTAGTGCTGGTCTAATATCTGTACTACTAACCGAGGGACGTAAATTTTCATCTGTTAACCAAAAGTCTATCCTACTCTTTTCAAAACCATTTCTTCTTTTCCAAGTGAATTGTGTCTTATTTTTATTAAAATCCCGCCAAATATCCATTAATTTGTGATTTTTAATTAATTTAGATAAACTCGTTACTGCTTTTCTATTAATGTGAGTCTGTCTGGATATTCTATCTTGAAGCGATAACGTGTCATTCATGTCGCCGCCTATTATTTTTATTCCTAAAGAATGTTCTTGAATTAATTTATCTATGACTTTAAAAAATATATTTCGTTCATGCAGTTCGTTTGGTGCGTAAATATTTAATAAAGTGTATACATTTTTTTCTATTTCTAAATTAATAAGAATATATCTACCTTTGGTATCGGTGTGCATGTCTATTATATCACAGAGCAATTTATGTTTAACTAGAATGGAACAACCTCTGCTATTATTGCTACCAAACGCATTATATAAGTCGTACTCGTTAAATTCAGTTCGGAGATTGTTTTCTAAATCCCTCGTGAAGTGAGTTTCTTGTATAAAAAGTATATGTGTCTTTTGTTGCGCCGCCCATTGTCGCAGTCTAGCACGTTTATTAATGTCACGAAGTCCCTGTGCATTAATCGAAGTAAAATGCACGATCTCTTTATTATCGGATTTAATCATTTGACAGGCAAACGGTAAACGTAGTAAAAAATATATCGATTTTTAAGACCGTAAATTGTGTGCAACGTGATTATAGATAATCAATATCAAAATAATCGTATAATCTTATCGACATACAAGGCAATAAGTAATAATAATAGTACTATATACATATACATATACATATACATATACATATACATATACACATACATATACCTGTGCATATATACATACACATAACAAATATACAAGTAAGTGTAAATTCATTACACACACACGTATATTCAACATACATAATACACATACATACATATACCTACATGCACACATATGCACATATATGTATATGTAAATACCTACAAACATATGCAAAAAATACGTATAAATCAACATTATGATTTTGTCAAACACGTACATCAATTAATATGTCTATAAATCGCATTGTTAAGTATGCAGGCTGACTCTGTTCTCCAAAACGTATCATAAATGATACCATCACAGTACATGTCACCAATAATTTTTGAAATTGTTTTAAATATAAATCGTAGATCTTATATCGTAAGTCCATTGTTCGTAGCTTTGTTTCGTTCAAGTTAACTGCAGTACACTGAAACACATCAATGTATCTAACCTTCATCACTATTGTCAAATTGACCACTTCGTGATTTCTTGGATTCTTCGTGTAACCTTTCCACAGGAGTAGGTGGTGAACGATTCACTGCACTCGGTTTGCCTTTGTTCGGTGTTTCTGAACTTTTCATGTATTTATCGATGGCCTGCTGACCTGTCAACTGACCTGGCTTATGTTTGTTACGTCCAGCTTGTCGCACGCCTCCTACACTATCCGCCGTTATCATTTTACGGCCCGGCTGAGAGCTCGTGCTATCCGTGTCGCTTTGTTGAGATGATTGCATTTGTACATGCTGCGAACCGTCGTCACTTTCAGCGTTGGGGGTATCTGAGGGGGAAATGTTTACATCACAGTCTCCCTTTTTATGACCCGACTGGAAACACTGCGTACATTTCCAATCATTTGTGCAATTTGCAAACCTATGCCCATCTTCTAAGCATTTGGAGCATGTATCAGTTCTGGTTTGATTCATTTGGCCCTGGTGAAATACCTTGCCTCTAAATTTGCCAAAAGTCATGAGCCTACCGAGAGGTTCCTTAAGGGACGATGATTTCACAATAACTAATCGGTCGCCGGTTTCACAATTAGTCAGTTTGCTATTGATCCGGAGTTTTTCACGAGTTGTAGATATAACTTCTAGGCCTTGTAAAATAAAGGTCCTAGTTATCAAACCATCATCCACAGATAAGGGAATATCCTTTACTCGTACACGTACTGTATTCTCGCCATCAAATCTGTGTGGGTTGGTTGGTAACAGAGGGAGAGTTTTGCCCCGTAATTTCACCCCTTCAGACAAAAGCGCTACTTTATCATCAAGGTTATCAATGTATATTCGCCACATACCGTTTACCCGCTGTAACCCAGTAATGTGCGAAGGGTCAATAGTATTCGAAAGAGCTCCATATAGCTCCGGATGCTTTAACCACTCCGATTGCTGTGGCCTTCGGTCACCAAATAGGCTCCTCTCTCTAAAGAAGACGAGCGGGACGCCATGTTGATTTTGGATCAAGGCGTGATCACTTACTTGCGAATCCAAAGGTCCATTTAATCCGTCCATTTCTGTTATTTTACATAAACACTTTCACTATAAATATATCCGATGTATTTTCACACACAAAATATTGTCTATACAATCCGAGGTACGTCTTTATTTACGTATATTATCAATTTGCTTGGTGAGCACACATAAACACCGCCATAGCGTATGGATCACGTGACTCAGTTTTTTTTTGCTGAATGACGAATCTCGAGTTTTTGTTTTTCGAAATTCAAAACTTATTTTTCAAATGACGAATCTCGACATTTATGTTTTTCGATATTCAGATTTATTTTGTTGAATAACGAATCTCGAGGTTTTTGTTTTTCGACATTCAAAACTTATTTTTTGAATAACGAATCTCGTTTTTTTTGTTTTTCGATATTCAGATTTTTTTTGTTGAAGAACAAATCTCGAGTTTTTTGTTTTTCGACATTCAAAACTTATTTTTTGAAAAAACGAATTTCGATTTTTTTTGTTTTTCGATATTCAGTTGTTTTTTTGCTGAATAACAAATCTCGAGTTTTTGTTTTTCGAAATTAAAAACTTATTTTTCAAATGACGAATCTCGACATTTATGTTTTTCGATATTCAGATTTATTTTGTTGAATAACGAATCTCGATTTTTTTGTTTTTCGATATTCAATTTTTTTTTGTTGAATGACGAATCTCGATTTGTTTGTACTTTCGACATTCAAAAGTTATTTGTCGAGCGTTTTGTTTTTCGATATTCGGATTTTTCTTGTTGAATGACGAATCTCGATTTTTTTGTTTTTCGACATTCAAAACTTATATTTTGAATAACGAATCCCGAGTTTTTTGTTTTTTTGATATTCAGATTTTTTTTGTTGAATAACGAATCTTGATCTGGGACAATATAAACCCGCTGGAAATATTTTATTTCTTAAATAATGAATTCGAACGTGACGATGGCATGCACAAACTCTGTCAGATTAGTAGCAACTGACACGCCCCCTTAGCTTCGTCCGTCTGACAGGGACGTACACCGGGCGGTCCCGCGTATCGGAGTGTATCGTCGTCCGTCTGACGGGGACGAACACCGGGCGGTCCCGCCAATCGGAGTATATCCTCGTCCGTCTGACGGGGACGTACATCGGGCGGTCCCGCCTATCGGAGTATATCCTCGTCCGTCTGACGGGGACGTACACCGGGCGGTCCCGCCTATCGGAGTATATCCTCGTCCGTCTGACGGGGACGTACACCGGGCGGTCCCGCGTATCGGAGTTAGCCTTGTCCGCCTGACGGGGACGTACACTGGGCGGTCCCGCGTATCGGGGTATATCCTCGTCCTCTGACGGGGACGTACACCGGGCGGTCCCGCGTATCGGAGTATATCCTCCGAGCATATAGGAATCCATTCGTTTGTAACAGTAGGGCAGGTTCAAAGATTGCAATGTTTCCTTCCACTTTCTCTGAGACGGCTCTAAATAACATATACTGTGCTGAAGGGCCGTTAAACAATTGTCAGTTTAATTCAGATTGATTTTCTTTTCTTGTCTAATTTTGTCAGAGGGGTCCAGATGGGTAACCCACTAAATAAATGTCCTTCTTTCGACGTCATTTGTATTCTTCGCATACAATCATATTTCTTTTTGAACGCACACAACGTCCAGCACCTGTGGTCGATCTATGGTGTCAGGATTTGTATTTTATCAACATGAGGCTTGTTATTTTATGTATCTCACCGTTTCAACAACCGGTCAGTATGAGCTGACCCCATCTCAGATAATCTAGATTTAAAAACGTAAATGTATTAAAAAGCATATCGTATTCGGTGTCCAGAAGCTTTCCTTTGTGCGGCGGAATTTATTCATTTTACCAAGTTTCAAATGTTTACCGTCATTGAATGTTGACACATATTTTATAATGGGCATATCAATGAACATTAAAATTCCTCTGTTAAATGAAAGGTTTTCTCTTGCAGGTTAGTTCTACAGGTTCATGGAAAGGTGACATTATTCCCTGCATGTTCAAACATACAGTTATGTGCACGCGCAACAACTATACTGATATTGACAAAATCTGCAAAGGCGTAAATTCGCGTGTGTGTGCATGCCTGCAACCATGCGTGCGTGTTTTTGTGTGTGCAAAATATTGATAATGTGTGCGTGTGCAAAATATCAACCATTAGTGCATACGTACTAGAGCGATTTTCGTTCGTTGTTCAGTTAAACGGTGTGTTGAACATTGTCTTTCTCAGACTTTTTTTTTTAATATGTGTAAGGCTATTAGTATTGCATATTAGACAATGGATAGCAAAGGTACGATAAATCGAAGGTGCAAACATGATTGATTTTCCAATTAAGAAATGAATAGTTTTTAAAACAATACCATAACTATAAAAAAAAAAGCAACACAGTTACAGAGTAAAAATAATCATAGTATAAAAAAATCCATTTAATTTCCTCCAAACCAATGTTGTAGCCAAATTCGAATGTTGCAATACATGAAGTGCAGCAGCATCTTTTCAAGGAAAAACTAACGATAGTGAAAGTACTATGGCGCTTAAACATATGAACAATAATTAAAATACTGGTTTAGAACTTCTGAGACCTATCGAATTCTAACTATTTCGTGAATATCTATTCATATGACACATATAACAAACAAATAAGAAAAAGAGAAAGGATTTATAAAGAACCTAAATAAGCAAAATGTCAAAAAGGTCGCCACTTTATTAGACTCAAAAGTGAAATGCATATATCTGCAAGATAATAATTAATGGTGTTTTACGGAAATATTTAATTCTAGTACACTCATCAATATCAACCCACATTTATTCAACAGAGCAAAGGTAGTCCCAGTACATAAAATGGGCCCTAAAAATGACAAAGCCAGTTATATATTTAGGCCTATATTAATACTTCCTTTATTTTCCTTGATTTTTGAACGTCATTTTAGTATACATTTGAGAAGACATCTTGAAGAAAATATGTTGTTGTAATCACGACGATCTGGTTTCGGGGCAACTCGCTATTTTAAGACTGCCCTTATATACAATTATTTAATTCCTTAGAAGTCAATGGTTAGAACTATTTGTCAGCGGGAGTGACTACTGACCCGAGAAGGGTACTATTGCACGAGGCGGCACGCTAGTAAGATGCGATGGTCGATGGTAAGATGCGATGGACCATCGACCATCGCATCTTACCATCGACCATCGCATCTTACCATCGCATCTTACCATCGACCATCACGTCTTACCATCGACCATCGACTTATGACACGTGCTACGGCCACTCATGGTATCGAACTTGACCAAGTTTTCCATTCCCGAATATTGCAAACAAGTGTTTGTGGGCGAGTGAGGAGAGCATACATTGGAGGAACACCTGAAACATAATTATATAAAGGAAAGCGGACACGAAAGTGGACACATTTCACAATCAACTTTGTAAATGACACTAATTGATTATAACTCACTTTTTAAGGTCAAGCATCCTTATAGTTTACTTGTTGTCTGAGGGCCTAAAGAAACATTAAGAGCATGGTGGGGGCAGGGGCGATCTGCAATTTATCTAGTCAATCCACATACAGGGTATAGATCCAGGTTTTAACAAGGATGTCCGCAATTCGAGGTTGGTGAGTATTTCTTCGAGGATTTATATAGGCGAGCGCCCTGTCATCCTTCCTCTCCCCACTGGAACCTACTCAAACCCAGACACAGAAGGGTGACGACAATGCCTAGTTTGTTGTACTTCTAAATTCCGAATTTCGAAGTTTGAAGTCTGATAGATTGCAAGCGTCTTTAGGTGAGCTATAATTCCGTAATAAGGTCAACAAACAAATATGTCTGTTTAGGCAGTGCTCTATATTTCAATTGTCATCCCAGGTTTAGGGTAACATGCCAGAAAACTATGTAGGGTAGGTACGGATTTATTTTCATATATATTTTTTATATATACAGGAACATAGCATTTTATACCCAAAACAGCCTTGATTTATATATTTTTCTGGTAAATTGGAAAATTTTGCTAGGTTTTAGCAGAAAAAATAGGTAGGGTCGGGTTACCCTAAACACACATAACTTTTTGCAAGGCCTAAGTTGAACGCTCATATAAAATTAATTGGAATTGAACAAAGCAGTTTTTGTTCACCCACATCCACACACACCCACCCACCCAACATGGTTGAATAGTTTTCATTACACTCGTCTTAACACATATATCAATTTATTATTTAATACAATTGTCTCACTGACAAACCTGAGATTATATTGAGAGAGAGAGAGAGAGAGAGAGAGAGAGAGAGGGTGGGTGGGAGAGAGGGGTGTTGATAAAACGAAGAAGCGGCATAATGTACATAACGATTGATGCGATGGTCGATGGTAAGATGCGATGGTAAGATGTCGATGGTCCATCGCATCTTACCATCGACCATCGCATCTTACCATCGCATCTTACGATCGACCATCGCATCTTTTCATCGACCAACGCATCTTACCATCGCATCTTACGATCGACCATCGCATCTTATCATCGACCATCGACCTAGGTCGATGCTAGGTCGATGGTCGATGGTAAGATGCGATGGTAAGATGGCCCTAACAGGACACCGTACTTGACCAAGTTTTCCATTCCCGAATATTGCAAACAAGTGTTTGTGGACGAATGAGGAGTGCATACATTGGAGGAATACGTGGAACATAATTATATAAACGAAAGCGGACACATTTCACAAGCAACTTTTTAAATGACCCTAATTGATTATAACTATGTATAAAACGTGCAGTGCCTCACTTTTTAAGGTCAAGCATCCTTATATTTTACTAGTTGTCTGAGGGCCTAAAGAAACATTAAGAGCATGGTGGGGGCAGGGGCGATCTGCAATTTATCTAGTCAATCCACATACAGGGTATAGATCTAGGTTTTTAACAAGGATGTCCGCAATTTGAGGTTGGTGAGCATTTTATCGAGGATTTATATAGGCGCGCGCCCTGCCACCCTTCCTCTCCCCCACTGGAACCTACTCACACCCAGACACAGAAGGGTGGGAAGGCCAAGATTGTTGTACTTCCGAATTCCGAAGTTTTAAGTCTGATAGATTGCAGGGGTCTATATGTGAGCTATACGATGCGATGCGATGGTCGATCGCATTTTACCATCATTAGGTCGATGGTCGATGGTAAGATGAGATGGTAAGATGGCCCTAATAGGACACCGTAGTTATCTCGCATATATGTCTACCGTTCTATTTATAGTCTTGATCATCTTCGACGCTTGATTTGATTGTAAATACAAACTTCTTGACCGTTTGTGCAGAAACAAATTTTAAACCGGAATCACGTGCCCGTAATTATTATTATTTCATAAAAGTATTTTTGATTACCCACATTTAGTTCGTCGATATGATGATGAAGTTATTGGTTAATGTATTGTCTTTCTGCCGTTCTGTCATACTGACGTCATTTCGAATTTTTCAATTTCATCACTGATATTTGGCAGGTGCCCCCCTGATTTTTCAGGACTGCATCCTCGGTGCGGTAATTCGGTGTACATATAATCCTAATACATTTAAGGATTCACGAACCTTTTGGGACCCTTTTAAAAATACATAGACATATAAAACACACATTTGAGGAAAGTCTGGTGCTTTTGTCCGGCGTGTCTAGATTGGGTCCTAAAACCTGGGTTTTGGTCCCTAGCTATATATACTCGGTAAAAAAAGTTTTGGACCAGGGTATATAAAGTCATATAAAAATAAAAATAGTGGATAAAATTTAAGTATCTTTTTTTAGTAACCAAGGTCTACCCTACCCGGTTAATTTGGTACCAGAAACATTAAATTTCAAACAAGATTTGATTTTTAAAAAATATTGCGAACACACAAAGGGTCTGTAAAAAATGTTGCAAAGTCCATACAAAGTAACAGTTACGGACACATTCGAGTAACCAATACAAATATTATTATTTTTTCGCAAACTTTCATTGTAAACGATAATTATTGTTGATTGTTGATCTATTGTGAACTATCAACTGAGATAATAAGAGTTATGGTCGAATGTCATGGTTCAGCGATCATTGTACGGGTTCGAACACTGCCATGGTCCAAAACTTCTTTTACAGAGTATATATATACATATACAAATCATCTGACCGGACTACTTTTTCCCCCATAATTGCAAGCGCCAAACACGAGAGATGATACTAGTAAGGATCGAGGGTGCGTCTGTACCAGCCAATCAGAAACGTTACAAGTCAAACTGTTTTAGACGAAAACAAGCAAGCGTTGCAGATGATCCAGACTATATAAATTGTTGTTCAATGCTTAATCTAACTCCGTCTTGATTACTGTTGTGTGATATAGGGAAATTGTATGTTTTGCATCTGAGCCTTCTCTGACCTTATACCAGCCCTTTTTACGATTTTGATATTTCATCTGGCTGTCCATACTGACGTCATTTCGATTTTTTTATTATTTTTTTAATTCCTCACTGAATTCGGCACGTGTCCTCCTGATTTTTCAGGACTTCATCCCTTTTAAAAATACATAGCAATATAAAATACACATTTGAGGAAAGTTTGGTGCTTTTGTGCGGCGTGTCTAGATTGCATCCTAAAACCAGGGTTTTGGTCCCTAGCTATATATATGCAAATCACCTGACCGGACTACTTTTCCCCCCATAATTCCAAGCGCCAAACACGAGAGATGATACTAGTATCGATCGAGGGCGAGAATGCTGGCTGCCTAAAAAGCCACAAAAAGGCACACAAAAAAAGGCTTTTAGGATCAGAGAAGGCTCGGCTTACTCTTGAAGATACAATTGTAAGAGTCCTGCATTTCCTAAGACTTCAAATATGTGAAATTTAAGATCATCCTCAACTTTATTCCACCAGAACGAATAGTGAGTTTTTCAGAAATCATCATCATCATCATCATCATCATCATCATTATTATTATTATTATTATAATCAGTAATTATATAAAAAAAAAAATTTTTTAACATTTATCATCATTATCATCATCATCATCATGGATTTATATGTACATATAAATCCATGTCATCATCATCATCATCATCATCATCATCATCATCATCATCATCATCATCATCATTATTATTATTATTATTATTATTATAAGACGAATACTGTTAAAAAATATTATTATTATTATTATAAGACGAATACTGTTAAAAAAGAATGGGGTTGACAGCAGGCACGTACGACATTTTGTTTGATCCGTTTCGTATTTTACTAACGCGGCTAGAATTGCGCATATCATGTACGACATATCTGTTTTTGTTTTTTAAACACTTTATTCAGCTGGGGTACATTTAAAAACCGAAACAGACGGATTTTAATTTATGTCCAGTTACTAGATCACCTATCTAGAGATAAACATATCAGGGTTGTTTTCTTCCATGTGCGTAAAAAGGTGTGCATTGTGCTTATATGCACGTATACATATCCCCATACACATCGTTCTGCGAAGGAAGCTGTGCGAAATATAGCTCGCATGGTCCTTCCATAGAGCTATGACGCGATCTATAGAACATACTCGTAGGTGGGTAAGCGTCACGACTCGACCCGCACTTTCTGGCGAGGTTTCCGAAGACATTACGCAATATACCGCCGTATTCTAATTGACTAAACCTTAAAGGGGTTGATGCACCATTTTCAAACAATGTTTTTTTTAAAGGGCTCTGAAAAACTTGAACGTCCATATATGCATCTGTTTAACTTTCAGATTGTATGCATGTAGGTGTGGTATTAATAGGTTCAGTCAATTGGAATACTGTGTTTTTTATGCTGGCATTACATGATCTCTTCAAAAACTTCGCCGAAAAGTGTGGATTGGGTCGTGACGCACGCCTACCTATATCTTCTATAGGCCTCATCATAGCTCTGTGGTGGGTACAGTATAGCTATGATTCTTACAGCTAGATTAGTGGCAGAGTTATCGTTCCTTGCACACACATATATCTCTGCTAACTACTAAATTACAAGATTTTGGTAAAAACCTGTTAAATTGGAATATTATTGCCTGAAACTTATAATATAATTTTCAGAATATCTGCAAATTAGATGTTGCAAGATTTGAAATAATGCATGAAAACAATTTAGTTTTAATCGGGACTATTTTAATACAAAAATAATACGTACTTAGGTCTCCTCAATCGAAACGCATATGTAAACATTTCAAACCGAAGCTCGATAACAAAAAATTACTAAAACAAATTAACTCATAGAAATAAAAATTGAAATTATTTAATATAGGTCTATATTTTATCTTTGCAAATCACGTAAAAGGATTTATTATAAACATCGTCATGACTTTTTTGAATAATCACGTGACCTAACCGTTCGCCCTACTTCCTTTGACGATGACAGAGTCATATGAGGAGCGAGTGTACTCTGGGTAGAGATTGGTCTAGTGGTAACGAGTTTGTCGTGTAACCGGATGTTGCCAATTCGAGGCGTCGCGTTCGAATCCCAGTCGGAGCTAGACTTGTCAGGTGACTAAGTGTCTATTCTTACGGTTGGCGGGAGGTACACAGTACAAGTTTTACCCAGGAAAAAATGTGGTGGTCTGCCTCTACCACAACAATCGACCGTCCTATATGGTCTAACAAAGAATCGACACTTTCTCACTTACAAGTTGACCTCCCAGTGGGAATCGAACCCAGAAAGTCAGCGTAGTTTGTGCCCGAATACACGTATGTATCGACCAGCTGTGTATTCTATCTGTATGCACGTATACATATAGATCTGTGTTTCTAAGGAGATCCGGGGTATAGTGCTTGTCGTAAACCGGAAGTTGCGCTTGGAGACGTCGTCGCGGCCCATTGTAGTCGTTACTTAAAGGGACACTGTCCGTAACTTTTAGCTTATAAAACACCCAATAATTATGTTCGCAAACATTATACACTAAACATTATTCAATATTTACTAATTAAAAGCAAGATTGTTTAACGGAATTCAATCGCGGTACAAAAAAAAGGCGGTACAAAAAAAAGCAAATCCATTTCGTGGGTTTGAACTCGCAGCCCAAACTCGCAGTAAAAATAAGTGTGCGTGAGCGTAAAGTTGTCGGAACTCGCTCCCGACTGAGCTAAGCGGGCTGTACATATTACGCAATACATACTACGGTGAAAACCTAGTGCGCTATGGAAGTCACGTGAACGCATAAAAGGTAAATATTGTGGGTCCCACTTTATTTACATTTAATAATTAAAACTTTTTTTTTTTCAAACTCACGAATGTATTCCTACATACTTCTTAGGGTCTATCCTCATGTTTTCATGTATACATTTCAATGAATAAAAGTCAGCCAGTTATTTGGTTATGCTCAATATCTGCTTACTTACGGACAGTGTCCCTTTAATCACATCTGTGTTAGCCCGGAAAGACAGAGTTACGTGTGCCTGTATGCACGTATGTGTTGACCAGTGTGCATCTATGCTCAACTTCGTTTCAAATTTAATTGCACCATTTATTCATGAACATTTTACTAGCAGCGCTCTTCATGGTTAAGAGTGTGGCCTATTTAGAGACTAGGGATAGAACCTATCGTAAACACTCAGCCGGATAGAGTCTATGAAGAGAAATCTTCACCATTAAGAAACTGCGGTCGGTCGCTACGATACCTCCCTTTCGGTTTCTTAATTGTGAAGATTACTCTTCATAGCCTCTATCCTATACATAATATACATAGTAATTTATAACCTATGCAAAGGAGAGTAGTGTGCATTATTTGCGTATGCATTATATATGTTTCTAAGGAATAACGTGGTAGCGTGTCATGTAACCGGAAGTTGCACGTTAAAGACGGCGCCACAGAAATTATTCGCTTGTGACCTTGTCTCGGCCTGCCAAGACCGTATCATGCATACGTCTTACTTAGGCCACACTTAAAACATTTAAAGGGAATGTTGCGACACAGCCAAACAAGCTATGTTACTGAGAGTTCTGAAAAACTTGGGAAAAGGTGAAAGAATGATCAAAATCGGATGATAAACAAAAAAGATATGACCATTTAAAGGTTGTTTTAAAACGAATATGGGAGCCGCCATTTTTAGAACTATGACGTCATAGTTCCAGATTACCATATATGGAATATTAATAAATATCATTTAAAACGAAGAAAATCACTGCAAATGAATGGGGTTTTTTACTGGTCATATAAAGCATTATTGCCATTAAGTATTACGTATTTTTAATACAGTTGTGTCATTTTAAGCTCTTCTGGCCAAGGTCGTCCGTCGTCCATCCGTCCGTTAATTTTTCTTCAAACGACTTCTCCTCTGAAACCGCTTGGCTAATTTTGACCAAACTTCACATGGATGATCCTTAGTTGAATGCTTTTTAGATTTGTTAAAATTAGGTCAGCGCTACATCTAAGATGGCGGCCATTACCATATATGGTCGAAACATTAAAACATCTTCTTCTCCAGAACCGCTGGACAGATTTCAACAGTTTTTCTTTTAAAATGATCTCCAACGCCTAGCCTATCAAGTTTGTTCAAATAAAGTCCGCGGGATAAAAAATGGCCGTGCCCCGGGGGTCCAAAGTTTGTATATTGAGGTTTTGAATGTTTTTCATATAGACATATAGGAAACAACTTTAAAAAATCTTCTTCTCTGAAACCACAAGGCACAGAGCTCTCATGTATTACATGTAGCATCAGCTTATGGTCCTCTACTAAGTTTGTTCAAATCAAATTTGTCCCCGCAAATACATAGACTCATATAGGATTTTTTTCTTCACCTTCTTCTCGGAAACTACAACAGCCAGAGGTTTGATATTTTGCATTTACTATAATCTTATGGTCCTTTACCAAGTTTGTTCAAATGGTGACCCTCGGGTCACATTTGGCCCCGCTCCAAGGGTCACATGTTTTACATAGACATGTATAGGGAAAAATTTAAAAAAAAATCTTCTCTGAAACTGCAAGAGCCAGAGGTTTAATATTTTGCATTTGCTATAAGCTTGTGGTCCTCTACCAAGTTCTTTCAAATGGTGACCCAGGGGTCACATTTGGCCCCACCCCGGGGGTCACAGTTTTACATAGGCTTGTATAGGGACAAACTGAAAAAAATCTTCTTCTCTGAAACCACATGGCACAGATCTCTCATGAATTACATGTAGCATCAGCTTATGGTCCTCTACTAAGTTTGTTCAAATGGTGACCCTGGGGTCAAATTTGTCCCCTCCCCGAACGTCACAGTTTAATATAGACTTATATAGGATTTTTTTTAAAAAATCTTCTTCGCGGAAACTACAAGAGCCAGAGGTTTGATATTTTACATTTATTATAAGCTTATAGTCCTTTACCAAGTTTTTTCAAATGGTGACCCTGGGTCACATTTGGCCCCGCCGCAAGGGTCACATGTTTTACATAGACATGTATAGGAAAAAACTTAAAAAATCTTCTTCTCTCAAACTGCAAGAGCCAGAGGTTTCATAAATTGCTGTTGCTATAAGCTTATGGTCCTTTACCAATTTTGTTTAAATGGTGACCCTGTGGTCACATCTGGCCCCGCCCCGGGGCTCACAGTTTTACATAAATGCTTGTATAGGGAAAAACTGAAAAAAATCTTATTCTCTGGAACTGCAAGAGCCAGAGGTTTAATATTTTGCATTTGCTATAAGCTTATGGTCCTTTACCAAGTTTGTTCAAATGGTGACCCTCGGGTCACATTTGACCCCGCCCCAAGGGTCACATGTTTTACAAAGACATGTATAGGGAAAAACTTAAAAAATCTTCTTCTGAAACTGCAAGAGTCAGAGGTTTAATATTTTGCATTTGCTATAATCTTATGGTCTTCTTCCAAGTTTGTTAAAATGGTGACCCATTGGTCACATTTGGCCCCACCCTGGGGCTGGGGGTCAAAGTTTTACTTAGGCTTGTACAGGCAAAAACTGAACAAAATCTTCTTCTCTGGAACCACATGGCACAGAGCTCTCATGTATTATTTTGCATCTGATCTTAGCCAAACTTTAGCAGATTTTATGGCTTTCTTTTTTTTTTTTGATTCTTTTTTTTTTTTTTTTTTTAATTTGTTTTATTTTTTATCCTTTCATTTTTCTTTCATTTTTTTTTTATTTATTTTTTTTTTTTTATAATTTTTTTTTTTTTTTTTTACTTTTATTTTTTTTTAATTTTTATTTTATTTTATTATTATTTTTTAATTCTTATTATTTTTCATTAATTTCTTTTATTTATTGATTTTTTTTATTTTTATTATTTTTTATTTTTTTTACTATGTATTTTTATTTTTTTTTTTTTTTTTTTTTATTTTTTTTTTTTAGCTCTATGTTGGACAGTCGTACCAGTAACAGAGGAGTTATGGCTCTTGATTTAGTTAAAAATGCTATCTTTTGCTTCGTTAATACGGTAGGGCCTTTATTTTTCATCTGATCTTTACCAAGCTTTACCAGATTCTTTAGTTATGGCCCTTGATTTAGTCAAAAAGCTGTTTTTTGCCCGAAACTTCCAATAAAACATAAATGGCAGTCACTCGCTTCATTGATGTTATAAGAGCCATGTTAGCCAGAAGAGCGTCCACAGGCCCTCTTGGGCCTCTTATTTCCTAATATCAGTAAATTTTCATATTGATAAATATTCCATATATGGTCATTTAGAACCGTGATGTCATAGCTCTCAAAATGGCCGCTTCCATATCCGTTTCAACAGAAACTTCAAATGATTATATCTTCTTTGTTTATCATCCGATTTTGATAATTCTTTCACCCTTATTCAAGTATTTCAGAACTGTCAGTAATACAGATGGTTTGGCTGTGTCGCTGCATTCCCCTTTAATGTTTGCACTTTCCCAACCGACCGAAAAAAAGGGTCCTGCTCAAATGTTTTTTTCTCTATTTATTTAGCTTTTATTTAATTGCTGCATCGAGATGCCGCTAATTACGGAGACCCGCAGGTGACATGCAGAAACAATAATTTAAAGCGTACGGAGCCCCGCAGGTGACATGCAGACACAATAATTTAAAGCGTACGGAGCCCCGCAGGTGACATGCAGAAATAGAGCGTGCGAACGCTGTAGTACAGGGTGCGAACGCTCTAGCTACAGCGTGCGAACGCTGTTGTGAACGCTGTAGCTAGAGCGTTCGCACGCTGAGCGTTCGCACGCACGCTCTAGTGGCCGTAAACTGATAATAGCATTGTGTTCAAATGTTCAAATGCAAGAACACTCAATATGTCTTTATAAGATAAACCTAGATTGAAACATAATTCAATAAGTTCTTTCATGTCCACCATGATGTATTAACTTAGCATAACAGTATAACAATAAAACTGTATCTACGACGGCCCATTTGACTAACTTTTATTTCACTTCATAATTCCTAATTCCGAATTCCTAATTATGTAAATCTTTTAAATATTGGGTATTGTACATTGGAAACCTCAGGGTCGTGGGTTCAAATCTCACAGGAGGCATATTTTTTTCTATATATATAGTAGTCACACTGTCGGTCAGTCCGTCCGTCCGTCCGTCAGTGCGTTCGTTCGTACTAGCTTGTCTTGTATTTGAGACCTATACCTTCAAAAACATTAAACTGTACTCAAGGGCTGACGGAAACGTGATTTAAAGGGAAACATTTCACGACGTACGGACGGACACTGGTCACCCTTTAAATCTCAATCCAGCAATCAACGGCGGGGGCATAATAATTATCAATTTACTAATATAGTAATTATAATAGTTAACCAGACAGAATAAACCCCAAAACTGGAGCCTCGAATTAAGAGTACTCAAAATTCATTTTACACATATGTTATCACGATTATTTTAAGAACCCTTGAATGATCTATAATTTTAATCGGCAATATGTGACTTGGACACCTGGATAGTTTTGGTAAACGGTTTTGTAGTGTACTTTTGCCGTTATTGGCGGGTTAGTTTAATACCATGATCTTTGTAATTATGTCACTATCTTTCTGTCGCACCCTCTACTACATCTGTTGCACGCTCTACTATTAGAATTAGGCCGTGTCGGGAAAGGGCAAACATAAATATGTTGAATGGTAGCCTTACTGGTTCTGAATCCGCGTAGAATAGCGTAGCGAAGAAATCAGAAGCGGGCCGGGTGACAAATGCTTTCTTGCGACCGTCAGCAAATCACTGTTGTGGGAGAAACAGAAACCGGGCGTACCGTGTACTGGATTTTATTCTCAGTGTATGTAATAGAAACATTACCGGGAGAGACTCTATCTGTTAATTAATGCGCCAATAAATAACAATTTTAATTTAATGCTTTCTTTCTACGTGCAATTGTTAATGACATAAGATTGAATTACTTGTAAGGGTACGATGCCCCTCTCTTACGACACGTGGTTTTGTATACTGAAACGCAAAAGAAACGCAACACGGGAATTTCCGCTATATATTGTATGTACAATATGCTGCTGTTAATCGAATGGTACATGGCTACCTAAGACCTTTCCTTTCGGAAAAAATACTATAACAACACATAATACAGCAAATAGTATTCCTTCAAAGTTTCATTATTGACAGAGTACGTGTTTGGCTCAAGCATGTGAGCAAACTTAGGATGCAAAAGCTTGCAAACTCTTTACGTTAAATACAGTACTAAACTGGCTCAGTTTTTCAAAGAGGAAATTCAACATTTACGAATTTCTTGTTACACGATGGAGTTTGATTAAAGCGTCTACAACATCACAGTTGTGTCCTTTCTCTAATTAACTTCTTTTTTTGCAAAACGTCTTGGGATTACTTTGGAATATTATGTGTAATTTAGTGTGCAGTATATTGACTATATAGCGGAAATTCCCGTGTTGCGTTTCTTTTGGGTTTCAGTATATTTCAAGAGGCATTGAGTTGATATTTGTACTTTACTTGGTTGGCACACTGGCACAGTTGGAACAATAATGTATGTATCATTAGACATATCATCAAAGAAGATGAGTGATTCAATTTCATCTAGATAACCATCCATAGTAACACTATCGTTTGAATGTCCCGTTGCGTCGAAAGCGCGTCTCTTATGACCGTCATTTGAAACGCTGATGGGAAATAAAATACCGAATTAGATATAATTATTAAATTAATATGGGATGATCACTGATGATGGAACACATTTGTGGTATAGTGCTCTGGGTTAGTGGGCCAAACGTCTCCTGTTTCACATTCTGAAGACATTAATACGTAACTCTGGCCCACGGTTAGCATGTCAGGTCGGGGTATCAAATTTCTCATTACGTCACGTGAAACAAAAGAATACATTTGTCTAGTTGCGTCCAAATGGTATGGCAAGAGGATGGGGTGGTGTAGGAGGGAGAGGCACCCTATCCGGTTCATCGTAAGAAAATCATAAAAGTGTATATAAAGCGGTAACTGAGTGTATATAAAGCGGTAATTGAGTGTATATAAAGTGGTAACTGAGTGTATATAAAGCGGTAACTGAGTGTATATAAAGTGGTAACTGAGTGTATATAAAGCGGTAACTGAGTGTATATAAAGCGGTAACTGAGTGTATATAAAGTGGTAACTGAGTGTATATAAAGCGGTAACTGAGTGTATATAAAGTGGTAACTGAGTGTATATAAAGTGGTAACTGAGTGTATATAAAGCGGTAACTGAGTGTATATAAAGTGGTAACTGAGTGTATATAAAGTGGTAACTGAGTGTATATAAAGCGGTAACTGAGTGTATATAAAGTGGTAACTGAGTGTATATAAAGTGGTAACTGAGTGTATATAAAGCGGTAACTGAGTGTATATAAGTAGTCTTCACCTATATTTCTATTCCAATGAAGAACGATATCCGTGGACGCTTCAAATAGCTTCTACATTTTCAATTATGCTTCATAAGTGAACATATAAAAGTGTTAATCTCTACAAAAAAACACGCATGTTCTTTTTATTGTACGCCTTATAATCAAAGTTCTACGCTCCCTAGTCAGCGTACGTATTTACCACTTCGTTCCATATAAATTATAACCGATGCAAAGGAGAGTATCAAAGTTCATGCAGAAAAAAAAAATATTCGGCGACATGGATTGGTGTGTTGAAATTTCTATATTTAACTCGACGTAACTATATACATATTTGACCGCTTTCGTTAAACTACGACTCATTATTTTAGTTCTATAATAAATATATATCAACTTTTGAAAGAAGTTTTTTTTTGTGTTTTTTTACAAAACCGAACCGGCAAACCGACATCTGTAAATGACAACAAGTCCTAAAATACTTAACCAAGTTTCCAAAACTTCTACTCATTTCCAAGCTGATGATTTATAGATCTAATAGCTATTTTTTTTTTCCTTTTTGTTGTTGTTTATATTTTTTAAAAAAATAATCCTACAACTACAGTGAAAAAATAACTCTTTATTTCACACGTGTAATACCACTTAATTTCACCACTTCTTATATCCAT